>BCLH01000776.1:85533-127871 GCA_001602315.1 Zoysia pacifica
CCCAGCGCCGCTGCCTGGTCCGCCATGCTCGCCGCCCTGCTCTGCCCTTGGCACACCCCTCGGCCCGAACAATCCACTCTACCCAACAGACAAATCACCGCCGCCTCAGCCATAACCCTCTGCTGCGCTCGTGCGCTCAGCCTCACTGTCGCATTCAAGCCACATCGGCCGCCCTTCACCTATAAATAGAAACCCCGAGCCTTCCTCGAACCTCCTCGACCACTCTCCGCTCTCAGGCCCGGCCGGCCGCGGAGAATTTCCCTCTTTCCCAACTTCCTTGCCGCCACGGCCACCGCCGCCATTCACCATCTCCGATGAGCTTCTCCCCCTCTCTCTGCGTGTAGACCTTCCCGAGGACTCACCTCCTTGATCCCAGGCCACTCCGAGGGACCTCGGTCGTCGACAGCATTCAGCGCCGTGAGCTTGCCTCCGCACGCCGCCCTCCTTCGTCGCCAACCCTCTTCGGCAAAAAACCGTCGACGACAACCTCCTCTAGAGGACCGCGGTGAGCTCCTCTCTCTTCTGGGCCTGTTCCCATCGAGGTTAAGCCGCCACGCCGAGCCCCGGCCACTTCCGGCCATGCCGCCGCTCTGAAGGCCGTCCGTTCGGGCGCGGACGACTGAGATTAGAAGAGCCCTCCCCAACCGACCGATTTGATCTACACCGTCCGATCCAAAATCGACGGTCAGATTAGATCGAGCGTAAATGAAGTCTATTTTAAAATCGAGCCGCCCATTAGGTATCCAACGTTCCCCGAGTTGTCACGTCACTTCTTAAGTCCTAGCCACACAATTCAAGATCGACGGATGGATTCGGGCCACGTCATCTTTTGAACCTGAACCACCCATCTAGATCCGAAGGCCCTCAAGCCTCCACATCACTCGAATGATCTCAACCATCCCCGCCAGATCTAACGGCTTAGATTAAATCGGTCAAGTTTTCTAAAAGAAAAATAAAAGAAACCTGTCGACCCCACCTGTCAGCCTAATAGTATAAAATGCTAGGTGCACCCGGGTAGTGCACCCAAAAAAATATTTTTAGAAGCCTTTCTCCAATACAAAAATAATTCCATGAAATTCTAGGAAAATGTCATTTTTGCACTTAAGCCCCTGCCATTTCTAAAAATTATATTCTAGCCTTGGTAATTTTATAGAAAGGCCCCTGACCTTTTCTTTAATTACATCTTAGTCCTAAAATATTTACACTTAGCACCCTGTACTTTTGTATAATTACATTTAGGTCCTTGACCACTTCTGTGAAATTTCATAGCAGCCCCTAGCAAATTTTAATAATTATGAATAGGTCCCTACAGACCCTGACGCACTGTAAATGCCATATCTTTTCAAGCATAGCTCTGATTCCGATGATTCTTGCGCTCACACGACCGTCACGACGTGAGCTACACTATGGAATCAGTTTCAAATCGTAGAAGCCCCTACACTTTCCCTAGTTCAATTTATAAACCTATGGCTTCTGATAAGACACTCCCCAACACCAATAAATCCATAGCTAATCA
The DNA here is from genome assembly GCA_001602315.1 of Zoysia pacifica. Classification (NCBI taxonomy): domain Eukaryota; kingdom Viridiplantae; phylum Streptophyta; class Magnoliopsida; order Poales; family Poaceae; genus Zoysia; species Zoysia pacifica. The sequence goes on from BCLH01000776.1 coordinate 87,050, forward strand.
TTTCATAATCCGGAATCTCGCAACCACTCCACCAAAACTCCAACCCTATCATCAATATCTGTCCATTTTATTCTTCTTTTTCGGTATTTGAGTTTATTGGAGTCTGTTTATTTATTTATTTATCGAACTTTAAGCTATCTGCTATTTTATTTAAAACTGTTATTTAAGGTTATACATTTTAACTAGTGCCCAGCATATAGTTATATTAAACATAAAATAATCATATGATTAGTATGCGTCCAACCCTACATTAGCCAACATTATTGTATGTCCCATATAATGTTAGCTTCACACTTATAATTAAGCAATTAAACGCTAATTACTAGAATGTAACCATATATTAGGGAACCCAGCGATTAAGCTACGGCCTTATTCATTTATTGGACATAAATTAAATATAAGATAATTAAGATAAAGTTAGCAAATAATCACTAATTTAGGATACTAATTAGTAACTAGTAAATAATCATTAATACATGATAGTAAATAGTATTACCTATAGAATGATGTAGAAAATGACATGTCGCATGCTTAGTTACATTTTAAGTACATAGATATATATATACGAATACATTTATTCATAACTGTGTGATAATACTTTAGGAGCTAGATAATGCGTACATGCACATGACCTACTAACACCTCATATAGCATAGCTTAATGAGCTAAGTGTTAACTCATTGTTTTTTTGTAAATATAGACAAGACGAGATAATGCCTAAAATAACATATCACATACATAGCATGCTCATTAAGTAAGCGTTATATTGGCATATAACCTCATTAGTGCCTGTAGATACTCATATCACATATACTTACGTAGTTTAATAAAATAGTCACGCAAACATTGTTTAAGATAGATCAGTAATCAATTAGTCATTAATCCTTCGTAGATATTGCTAGGTAGTAACTACGCATGTGATACCACCTTAAACCTCTAGTAGTATATTAAACAAACCAAAATACTAACTTGTACTAGAATAAAGACTAGTATGACATTTATCATGTATAGTTATACTTAACTGTCTATGTAACCTTGTAAGCAATATAAGAAAGTAGCTAAATAAATATTATAGTAATTGACCTGTAGTAAATAACACTACGATACACATCGATTAATGAGCATTGCATTAGGATCGACACCGTGTCATGCATAATTTACCCATAGTTTTCTCGTGGCGTTCTTTTGGCTCTTATTCGAAGTTGATCAGGTCTTATCGGTTCTTCTCGAGCTTTTGTTTACGGTAGTTTTATTAGGCATATTCTATCGTGTAGACAACACAGAGTTCGAGGGAGAGCTAGACCCAAGAGAAGACAGAAGAAGGAACATTCATGGAAAAGCCCGAAGACCTCGACATCAAGCAGGCAACTCAAGACTCAGAGACCTGAAGATGTTCAAGAAGACAAGTTCTAAAGATTAAAGGTTTGCAGGCAAGCTCTAACACCTTGATCATATTCATTCTATATTTTACTTGCGCACCCATATGACCTAAATGCTTGCATATCTATTTTAATATATGTTAAAAACCTTGTGTAGTAAATACCCTACTAGATTATTACGTATTTATATTGATGTCAGTTGCTTGTTTTCATTAAATATGAATACTACCTTGTTACCCGTTGATGATGCCCTCTTGATAACCATAGGACTTCCTTCGTTAAAGTCCTTAACGAATAGAAAGATACCTTGATATTAGATTTGCTTAGGAACCCTTATGTGATGCAGCGCATCACCACACCATATACTAATCATCTTATCAAACGTGTCAAAATATGTTTGGTGGTGTGCGTGAAATAAAGTGGGATGGGTGTTAGTGCAACTGGTGCTAGGTGATGGGAAGAGATAATGTTTTTGGTCGTGGGGCGGGCTCCTAGAACTGTGTGCTGTGTGTAAGCTTTGGACTGGTCCACCTGTCGTGGATGAGCGTTGCCCCTGCTATATAAGGACTGGTTCATCGGACCTCAACGTAGTGCTTACGTGCAACCACAGAACCTTTGTTCTTGGAAAGACTCACCTTCACCCTTTGGTATCCATGTGGCCCTCTAAGACGGTTGGTTAGTACACAAGTCGCAGGAAGTGGGCGTGAGATAACTCGCTGTCTAGTTTACGATTACAGCAATGGCCCGCGCCATGAGAATTGCATAACCCATGGCATAGCCCCTGGGTACTTGGTAATGACCCGAACCGTGCGGGCATCCAAAGAGTCACGGGAACGTGCTATCGCGTCATCGGGCTTGCTCTCGAGGGATGACCCCTGTTAGCATCTTAAGGAGTCCTTGTGGATACCTTAGTGCGTGAACAGTGGGCGTTATGTGACTCTGTTGATCAAGAGAAGCATAGCCTGTGGGTATAGTGTACAACCTCTGCAGAGTGTATAATCCATTCGGAATGGCCGTTGTCACGGTATTGGCACACTACAGCTTGGGCTCACTTTGATTAGACTAGATTATCTCCTTGATGGTGTGAGTGAGTGTAGGTGCCCGTGTTTTGGAATGTGAAGGCAGAGTGTGCCTGAGGACGGTACGGTTGCGTGCTAGCTCTTCGACTAAAATGTGGGAACTGACGAAATTAATGAACATCTCCCGCAGGACCAACTTACTTAAAAATGGACAGCAACTACTCTATGTACTTCTCTATTTGCAAAGCCTCTATAGTGAACCCTGCATAAAAGATTGGCTTTGTGCAAAAAGAAAACCCCGTAGCCTAATCTTTGCTATAACTACATATGCATATGTAGTTATAGCCTAATCTTTGATATATATATATATATATACTGTTTAGTGTTAGGGCTTGTGGAGTACCTTATGTACTCACAGTTTTCAATTGTGGTTTTTAGCCAGAGAGGATTCGTAGAAGACGGCGACGTGCCGGGTATTAGTCTTACCTTCCAAGTTTGCTTGTGGAGTTGGGCCCAATTTTTCTGCTGTTTGCTTCACCTCTAGTGGTTGTAGATTGTTTCAATCCTCACCAAGTTACCGCTAAAGGTCCGATATCATGTATTTCCTTCTTTTCGAAGTATGCTTTTGAAATATATTCTGATGTGTTAGTACGTATCAGCTACTGATCCAGAGACTGATACGTGGTGCACAGCGTATCTCAAAAATGGGGTATGACAAAAATGAATAAAATAGATTCTGAATTCTGAAAACGAATAAATTTAGCTTGGAATATAATAGAATCGGCCAGTAATAACTCAGAAATATTGATATACTCCCTCAATATTTTGTAGCTAGCGGTTTTACTGACTCACCGATCAGTTCATCGGTTTTAAATTTTCAAATTTTAGAACCCAACAATTTTTCAAGCTTACCCCTAGTCTTATGGTTTTCTAATTTCCATGAAAGTTTAACTTTTTAAAACATTTAAAATTTTCCCTAAAACCGGTTAACTATCCAAACCGATCCAGTATTGTTTTCTCGAAAACTAGTGCGGTTTGGAACTGTTTGTTCGACCTCGGTAGCAATCCAAATCCACGTAGAAAACTGTTTATGCAAACTAGTCTCGATATCCGTGCCAACGTTAGGGTAAAAAATATTAATTCAAAAAATAATATATTACTTCCTTCAATTTTAAATTATTGATGCCGTTGACTTTTAACATCAACTTTGAACATTCGTTTTATTTAAAAAATTTGTTTCAATGTGTAAAATTAGTAGTCATGATTTAAATTTTACTAATAATAAATCAAATAATAACAAAATTTTACACATTTGATCAATTTTTTAATAAGAAAAATAGTCAAAATTGATGTTAAAAGTATCAATAATTTAAAACTGGAGAGAGTAAAATTAAAATTTGATGTTTCTCGTTCTTCACCGTTAATATTACTCCCTCTTTCTACAATTCATGAGCGCATTAAATCTCTCTACAGAGATCAAGAGAAACAAATTATTCTATTGATAATGCTTAGATTTCTCTACTCCTTGCTGCACTAAATAACTCTATGCCGCTTCTGCATGCATCAACGCCATGCCACCCGCCCCCTCATGCAAGTTCTTTCCTCTTTTCCTGCGTGCAAGGAAGACCCATCCAACAGTGGATGATTAATCGATTAACCGGGGAAGAGGAGGTCATGGTGCGTGCTCGGGCGGAGAGCTGGCCGGGAACGGCGGTGATGTTGGGTGGAACGGGGATGGTGGCGGAATGGTATCAGGCGGAGCGCTGGCTGCGCGCCTGAGGCATGAGCTTCTTCTGTTGCGGAGAAAAACAGATTCGGCGATCGAATGGAGATGCAGGGTTGTAACTGAATTTGTTTTGTTAGCATGCTCCCGGCCCCACGTACAGATGGAGTTGATATGCTGCGTGGAGGTTTGTGCTACCGTTGTGGTCTGAGTAAAAATTTTAACTTAAAAAATAATATATTATATTAAAATGAATTTATTTTGTTTCCAATAATTTTCTTTGATCTAATATATTTGTTTCGAGTAGCTGTACTTTGTTAACTTAATAACCGTACCTGTAGGCTCTAAAGTCTACAAGATTCAGAAGAGTTCGTTCATTATATTTGTAAAAGATGTCTATAAAAAAATTTTATCTGTCAAATTTGTAAAAAAATAATTTTGAGTGCATTTTCTGTGTGCATGTAATTTAACTTATCTTTGTTAAAAATATTTTTTTTATATGTAAAAAAAAAAATCTGTGCTTTTTAAAAAGCAGAGATAAGCTACTCCTACGGTGGGCACGGGACGAAAGAAAACAGGAAACAGGACCCGCGAACGCGCAGTAACGAGAGCCCTCAAATCTGGCGTCAGGATCCGACTGCCGCGCTGCCTCTTCCTCACCTCCCTCAATCTCCTCTCTAAAAATTGGAGAAATCTGGGAAAATATCTGGAAGTTTCTGAATAAGGAAAATAGAGAAGATGGACAGAAAAACTCCAGACTAGACGCACGCGACTCGGCCGACAATCCTGCGTTCTGTTATGTACTCCTCGACGCCGATGGCACAAATGGAAACATGTTAGACTCGAGAGTCAAGTATACTTTCTCTGTTTTAAAATATAAATATTTTTAAGTTTAGTCAAAGTTAAATATTTATCACTTTGACTATTAATAATATATAATTAATAATATTTTATTATATTTTGAATTTATCATTAAATAAATTTTCAAAAAAATTATATTTTTATATTGAAAATTATGTAAATTTTAGATATTATTGTTAGAAGTTAAAAGATTTTGACTTTATCTAAATCTAAAAATACTTATATTTTGAAACGGAGATAGTACGAAGTTTCCTCTGCGTTGTTTTGTCTTGCAGTGACACAATTGGAGCATATTTCAAGAGCTAGGAAAAAAATTTCGACAAAATGTCACTGAAATATCGCATTTATCGGTGAGGTTTGATCCATGTTTTTCTAAACAGTTTTAAATAGGCGTATAAACCCGTTTAAACTGTAAACAAAGGGTGACCATTTAGGCTGTTTAAATCGTGTAATCTCGTTTTGAGCTTGACTAAACTGGTTTAAACAGCCGTTTAAACTCAAAAAAACCTAAACAGTGGGTCACCGTTTAACCACCGTTTACCGTTTAAAATTTCATGGGGTCTGATATTTTTTTATTGAAGGTTGCCTAAAGGGGGAGTGAATAGGCAACCACCTAAAAATTCGACACTTAAAGCAAATTTATCAGATTTACAGAGAGCGGACTAGTCCGAAGTAGCGGACTTGTCCATTAACGGACAAGTGCGGTCGTGCGGATAAGTCTGCTAATCGCAGCAAGAATGTAAATCTGACAATAAAGAACACGAAGACAAGACATAGCAATTTTTACTCAAATTCGGCTCCATAAAGTAGCCTACGTCTCCGTTGAGGGATCCACAAATGATCGAGTTTCGCTTAACCCTTAACCTCTCCAAGCGATCACAAAGATCAACTTGGTTCTTCACTATAATCGAAAAAAAGGTGATTCAAACCTCCTGGATCTCACCACAAGAGATCAATGGATTCCAGGCGACACCTAGCTGTCTAAGAGACAAGTCTCCAAGAGTAATAAGCCCTGTAAAACCTGCAAAGAATGGATCAAATGTTCAAGAACGATGAAGACTCAAGATCTCCTTCTTTCTTCAATCAAAACCCTAGGGTTTGAGTGGAGGTTGTGGAAGGAGGAGGAGGAAATAGATCTCTAGAGCTCTAGGGCGCAAGAGGGTTAAAAAGATTGCATTTTTGGTTGCCCAAACCCGTGGGAGAAGGGGGGATTATATAGATCAATCAAGGAAAAGTTTCCAAAACTCCAGCTTGCAGACTAGTCCAACCAGCCAACCATTGCACGCTTTTCGGACTTATTCGAAGGTCCGGATAAGTTCAGAAAGCGTGCAACGGTCGGCTGGTCATCTCTCTGGATTCCAAAAATTGGGCGGATTAGTCTGTGGCGGACTAGTCTGGAGGACCGGACAAGTCTGTGGAATACTCCCTGGAGGCCGCAACTAATCTGGAACTAATCTGGACATGTCTGTTCCGGACAAGTCTGGGGTGTTCGGACAAGTCCGGAGTTGCTGTGTGCTCCCTCTCTGGAGTCCGGCACTTGGGCGGACTAGTCCGGGGCGGACAACCCGCTTGACCGGAGAAGTCCGTTGCCAATGAGAAAAATAAGAGTGGTTTGACAGATTAAAGTTTTGAGCACCTAACCAATTCTTTACTGAAGATGCAGAGACCCCTTTTGATAGTACGGTGGTCCTATGACTCAAAAGAATAACAAGTAAAAGAACGAGGAGCCATAGAACCAACACTTCTTCTTCTTTCTTTCTTTCTGGAGGGTCTAGATAATCTTCAATAAAATTCACCCCTGCACACATACTCACAAAGAGAGATTAAAAACTTCTATTGTTTGTCACAATTCATTCCAAAATCCACAAAGATCCTAGATGCACTTTCAATCTCTCTCTTTTTTGGGTGAATTGATGACAACCAATGAAAAGCTACAAAAAAAATTTATATATGCTCCTCCTAAAGCCAAGCACATCAACACATACTAAGAAAATAATGGAAGCTCGTATAAGCATTAACTTGTAGCAAGATGCAAATAGAGATAAAGCAATAAATTCACATCACATTATCACAATCAAGCAAAGAGGTACGAAATATCAAATCCAAATGGTTCACGCCAACGATAGATAAAGGATAGGATAGGTAGAGGAGCTTCTCACTTTCTCCCCCTTTGGCATCAAGACACCAAAAAGAAGAGAAGTGAGAGATAGAGAGCAGCACTACTACTCATCACTAGCACCATCATCATCTTCACTCTGAGTCCCCTCAGAATCATCACCAGTGCCCTAACCAAAGTAAGCAAGCTCATCGGCAGTGAGTTCTTCAAATGGATCTGGCAAAGGTTGATACTCGGTGTCAGAGCTGTCTGGAGAACGATTGAATCCCTGCTGACGGTGCCATTCCTTTGCAGCCTTGGTGTGCCTCTTCCTTGCTACTCTTTCCTCGTGGGCATGGGCATCCATCTTCTTGCAAATAGAAAAGAAACCCTTCAGGATCTTGAATAGACCGCCACGGCCACGAGATGAAGAAAATGACTGACTAGCTGAAGCTCTTCTGGGAACTGGACGAGGTGGAGGTGGTTCACTTGTAGATGCAGCTGGCACTTGAGGTTGGAGTCTCTTGTGCTTTTCCTCCTCCACGAACTCTCTTTTTGTGACCTTTTCGATCATGCACATGATATAAGGTGCGTAAGCACATGCCCTATTCAGTCTTTGTGCAATGTCGAGAATTTTAGAAAGGAGGAAGTCAAACGTGTTGAACTCCTCTTGCTCCGTCAGCCACTTTAGAAGGTTTCGTCCGTGTCCATGAAGGTAAGATGCATCTCCCTCTCTAGGAGCCAAAGTCTTCTTAAGAATTCGATGCATCACCTTATAGAGCGGGCGGAAACCAATGGTATTCGGAGGATAGAAGCGGGAGGAAGGCTCATACTTGAAATTCATCTTCGTAGTCTCAAGCACCGGCTGATCATGAATCCGAATATCAATGTTGAACCCACTGTGCAGCTTGATAATGTTGGCAAACCTTCTGAAAGACACTAAATACCTTTTTGAACCTGTCATCCAAAAGATTCTAACCTCTCCTTCTGGGTTGTAGAACAATGTAGCATAGAACTAGGTGATAATAGCTTTGTTCCAGTCATACTTGAACCCCAGAAGATCTTTGATTCTATGAAAAGTGCAAGCATCAATTACCTCATCAAAGATAGCACTCTTCTTCTTTGCCATATATTCACAATCAATCCATTGCATCACAATCACAGGGTTCTTCAGCTGCATGTAAACAGAGTTGTAATAGTCGGCATGGAAGAAACTCCAGAACCTGCTGTCAATGGACTCCTTCGTCTAATCATAGCAATTTTCTCTCCTCCTCAATACTGCTGCAGATTAATTGTGCATATAATTGGTTCCACTTCTGCCCCTTTCATGATCTAACGGTTGCGTCATAACCATGTTGATCTCTGATGGTTCCGCATGTATATCATCATCTCGATCAACAACGGGAAGAGTTACCTTGCGGCGTTTGGCCACAACTTTCCTGCTGCCCCTTGATGATCCTGTATCAGCCATTCTGACCATAGTGCAAAGCAATATATTAGAGTGGAATGTGAGGATGTATCGTGCCAAAGGTGAAGTTTTAATCGAGGCTTGTCTGCTGGTAGCGGACTTGTCCGTACTTGCGGACTAGTCTGCTAGCAGATTAGTCCGATCGTCCAGACTTGTTCGGAAGCCAACAGTGACACCAAGAACAAGAATTTCACAACTTTTGGATCCGACCACAACTCCTAGCCATATTGCATACAAAGCATCTATAACATCCTAGGAGTGACCTCACGGAAGGGATTTGAAAGTTATCAACGGGACCAACCACATTTCAAACTCAAACCCTAGATAAGAGATTACCTTCAAATCTTGACAAAAAAAAAGGAGTGGACTTGTGAGGTTCCGGACTAGTCTGGGGGGAGAAGCTTTCCCACGGAGTGGATTCACTTTTCACCGGACGGAATACCGGATCGCCACGGGAGCCACGAACTAGGGTTTTGCGTGGAGAGAGAAAGTGGAATGGTGGTCCTGAGAAGAAGGTGGGGCTGTTTAAAGAGACCTCGACTTTCGGACTTGTCTGGGTCCGCGGACTTGTCCGCTGGCGAACTAGTCCGAGATTGTGGATTAGTCCGGAATTCGTGGTCTTGAATCAAGGAATCTTGGATCTGAAAATTTGGAATGGTGAACTTTGGACAATTTTTTTTAAAAAAAATTCATTACGCAAAATGTAATCAACAACAAAACAACACATAACTATGATAACATCTTCATAATGAAATTTGTCAAAACATTTGGAATTTTGAAATTAAAGCAAGCAATGTTTTTGACAACACACTTTGTGTTTCAGACCAAACTGAAAGCATTACAGATGTGCAATATTTCAAGCTACATTCTGAGAATTAAGGATATTTAGCTCACTCCTAAGTTCACAAAAGCGTCTCTCATCTAGAGGTTTGGTGAATATATCGGCCAATTGCTTTTGAGTGGACACATGAGAAATTTCTATGTCTTCTTTTATTGAGTGATCTCTTAGAAAGTGGTGCCGGATGTCTATGTGTTTGGTACGGGAGTGCTCACATGGATTGTAGGCAAGTTTTATGGCACTCTCATTGTCACATAGGAGTAAAATACGGTTCAAAGTGTAACCATAATCCTTTGGAGTTTGTCGCATCTATAGGAGTTGAGCACAACAACTACTTGCTGCAACATACTCCGCTTTGGCTGTGGAAAGGGCAACAGAATTTTGTTTCTTAGATGACCAAGACACAAGAGATCTTCCCAAGAACTGGCAAGTCTCTGAAGTACTCTTTCGGTCAACTTTACATCCGATATAGTCGGCATCGGAGTACCCTATTAGGTTGAAGTTTGAGCCTTTGGGGTACTATAGACCTAGGTTTAGTGTGTGAACTAGATATCTCAAAATTCTCTTCACGGCCACTAAGTGACATTCCTTCGGATCGGCTTGAAACCTTGCACACATACACACACTAAGCATGATATCGGGTCTAGATGTACATAAATAAAGAAGAGACCAATCATGGAGCGATATACCTTTTGATCCACCGACTTGTCCTTCTTCTTGAGATCAAGGTGCCCATTGGTAGGCATGGGAGTCTTCATTGGCATTTGTATTTGTCATGTCAAACTTTTTGATCATGTCTTGAGTGTACTTGACTTGACAAATAAAAGTCCCTTCCTTCAATTGCTTTACTTAAAAACCTAGGAAGAAGGTCAATTCTCCCATCATAGACATCTCAAAACGTTTAGTCATTAGCTTGCTAAACACATCACAAAGAGATTTGTTAGTAGAACCAAATATAATATCATCGACATATATTTGACACACAGATATATCATTATGCACTTTCTTAGTGAAGAGAGTAGAGTCGGCCTTCCCTATTTTGAAGCCTTGCTTGATGAGAAAGTCTCTCAAGCATTCATACCAAGCTCTCGGCGCTTGCTTCAGTCCATAAAGCGCCTTGTGTAGTTTGTACACGTGATTGGTGTACTTCTTGTCTTCAAAACCTAGGGGCTGCTCTACATATACCTCTTCCTTAATTGGACCATTAAAGAAGGCACTTTTGACATCCATTTGAAATAGCTTGAAGCCATAGTGAGTATCAAAAGCAAGTAATATGCGAATTGACTTAAGTCTAGCAACGGGGGCATAAGGTTCATCGAAATCCAAACCTTTGACTTGAGAGTATCCTTTTGCCACCAATCTTGCTTTGTTTCTCACGACCACGCCATCTTCATTTTGCTTGTTTCGGAAGACCCATTTGGTTCCTACAATGTTTTGCTTGGGTCTTTCCATAAGTGTCCATACTTCATTTCTCGTGAAGCTGTTGAGCTCTTCTTGCATAGCCATGATCCAATCTGAGTCGTTTAGTGCTTCTTCAACCCTAAGAGGCTCAAGACAAGAGACAAAAGCATGATGTTCACAAAATTTAGCAACACAAGATCGAGTGATTACTCCCCTATCAATGTCTCCAAGAATCTGCTCAACGAGATGATCTCTTTGCACAGTTTGGTGAACTCGTGGATGTTGTACTTGAGGTCTTGTTTCTTCGCTTGATTCTTCGACATGTTGGTCATGGATGGGAAGCCTTTCTTCTTGATCACGTTCAGCTCCACTTGAATCATTTCATGCTTCTTTATTTGATGTTTGACCATTCTCCATGTCTTTATCTACGGAAGTAGTGGAAGTAGATCCTTCTTACATTTCTTGAGGCCTTATCTCACCAAGTGTCATCCTTCCAATTGCCACCACGGGAGCTTCTTCATCATCTGTGATCTCATTAACAACTTGTCCCTCTTGGGAGCCATTAGATTCATCAAACGTCACGTCTCGTGAAATTTAAACACAACCGGTGGTTTTGTTGAACACACGATAAGCTTAAGCGTTTGACCCATAACCAAGCAAGAACCCTTCATCAACTTTAGGTGAAAACTTAGAGGAGTTTTGTTTCTTGTTTAGCATGTAACATTTGCTTCCAAAGACACGAAAGTATGAGATGTTGGGCTTTTTACCGGTGAGAAGCTCGTAGGGGGTTTTCTTCAATAGTCGATGAAGATACAAGCGGTTGCTTGCATGACACGCGGTGTTGACTGCTTCGGCCCAAAAGTGATCGGACGTCTTGTACTCATCTAGCATTGTCCTTGCCATCTCAATTAGCGTCCGGTTCTTCCTTTCAGCCACCCCATTTTGTTGAGGAGAGTAGGGGGCTGAAAACTCGTGCTTGATCCCTTCCTCATCAAGGTATTCTTCAACTTGGGTGTTCTTGAACTCGGTGCCGTTGTCGCTCCTTATCTTCTTGATGTTGACTTCACAATCATTTTGAGCTCTCTTCAAGAAGATTTTGAGCACATTCTTTGTTTCACCTTTGTTATGCATAAAGAATACTCAAGTGAAATGAGAAAAGTCATCAACAATAACAAGACCATATTTGTTATCACCAATACTAATGTAAGAGACGGGTCCAAATAGGTCCATGTGTAGCATCTTTAGAGGTCTTGTTGTCATCATGATGTTCTTGGACGGATGGCTTGCTCCCACTTGCTTCCCGGCTTGACAAGCACTGCAAATTTTGTCTTTCTCAAAGTAAACATCTGTCAGTCCGATGATGTGACCACCTTTTTGGAGCTTATGGAGATTCCTCATGCTAATATGGACTAGATGGCGATGCCACAACCAACCCATAGCTGACTTGGCAACAAGACACGTATTCGGTATGTCTTTATTAATAAAAAAATCTATTAGATAAAGTTTTCCCTTCAAGTGGCCTTTGAATGCCACAGAGGAACTTCCTCTCCTATAGACAGTCACATCAACATTTGTGAACAAACAATTGTAACCCATCTCACATAATTGTGACATGGATAGCAAATTGTAGCTCAACAACTTCACCAAAAGAACATTATTGATAGAGCGGTCTTTTGAGATAGCAATTTTATCGTTACCCAATACCTTTCCTTGTTTGTCATCTCCAAACGTGACGCTGTCCTCTTCCTCTTCTTCTTTGATTGAACAGAACATCTTCTCCTCCTCGGTCATATGATTAGTGCAGCCACTATCAATCACCCAACTTTTTCCGCCGGAGGAGTAGTCCTACAAAACAGTTTAAACCTTGTTTTTAGGTACCCAAATTTGTTTAGGTCCTTTCACGTTAGTGACAAGAGATTTTGGCACCCACACACAAGACTTGGTGTTCTTGTGGCGTGGCCCTACATATCTCGCAATTATTCTACCAAAGGCATTCTTGGTTAGAACATATAAAGCATCAAAATCATGAAAAAGCTTAGCACAATGAAGAGGGTTAGTAGTCTTGGGAGCGAGGTTTGGTGAAGTTCCACTCTTGATCTTGTCGCTTTCACCTTTGGTGAACTTCACAAACTCCTTATCATTTCTCACTTCTCTTGCATTGTGGCTCTTACCCTTCTCATACCCAATGCCGTCCTTGACATTCGAGCGTCTTGTGTTCATGTACGCCCCTCTAGCGTACTTCGCCTTTTCTTGCTCAATTGTAATCTTGTTTTGATCAGCTTGAGCAGTGAGGTTCTTGACTTGTTCTTGAAGTTGAGCAACAGCTTTTTCATTGTCAATCAATTGCTCAATCTTCACATCTTTGCATCTGTCACATATAGCAATAGAAGGGGGCAAGACGCTTCTTTCAAGGAAGATGCTTCGTCTTTAGTTTTGCTTACTTGCACTTTAAGAGAAGAATAGAGTTTTTCCAACACATTATAATCCTCTTGAAGTGCATTGTGAGTAAACTTAACGGTTTTGCTAGCATCATTAACTTCAGCCAAAGCCTTAGTTAATTCCTCTACTTTCTTCCTTTCAAGAGCTAGGACATTCTCAAGTTCAAGGTTTCTCTTCTTCTCAAAAATGAGCAAGTCTTCTTGCTTCTCAAGAATGTCCTCTTGCCTCTCAATTTCTTTTTCTTGATCTTTAAGCATGTTCATTAAATCAAGCAGACTAGCTACATTACCATCATCTTTGCTATCGTTAGAGTCAAGTTTAGACCTTGATACCTTAGACCCCTTTGCCATTAAGCAAACAAGTGGAGTCTTCTCGTCGTCGCTCAAGCTTCCGAACAGCGAAGTGTTAGTGGGAGTGACACCAATTGCCAGGCTTGCAATACCTTCATTCTTAGAGTTAGAGTCAGAGTCAGAGTCGGAGTCCCATTTTGTCCAACATGGGCCTGCTTCATGTAGTTTTTGCCCTTGTCCTTCTTGTACTCCTTGTCCTTCTTCTTCTCCTTCTCATCCTTTTTCTTGGCGTTAGGACACTCTGCAATAAAGTGACCTTCCTCGCCACATTCATAGCATGCTCTCTTAGATTTTCTAGATTTACCTTTGCTGAAGTTCTTCTTGTGAAAGCCTCCTTTCTTTACGAACTTCTTGAACCTTCTCATGAGAAGAGCGAAGTCTTCATCATCATTGCTTTCTTCATCACTTGAGCTTTGGATATTCACCTTCTTGGCTTTGACCTTGAGCGCCACACTTTTTTCATCGGAGGAGGTGTTGCCAATAAGAGAGTTAACTCTCCTTGCTTCTTCATCTTGATCTTGTTGAGCAAGGAGTCACCCAAGCACTTCATCCGAGGTGAAGTTCTCCTTCTCCCTAATAAGAGTACACAAATGTGAGTTCCAAGGTTGAAGGGCTTGGAGTAACCTTTTGTTGACTTCAAAGTCCTCAAGCTTCACTCCTAGTGCTCTTCTTTTGTTGACGATGCTCATGAGACGATCATGGACCTCTTGAAGTCCCTCATTCTTCTTCCTAATGAACAGGTTGTACTGTCTCCTTAGGAGATCTTCTCTAGCCTTCTTGACCGTGTCCATCCCTTCATGAATGATCTTCAGCTTCTTCCATATCTTGTGGGCATTACGTATACCCATCACCTTCGTGTATTCATTTGGGCTGAGTGCCGAAATGATCACGGAAGCAGCTTGAGCGTTGCGATGCATGTTGATCTCATCATTGGGTGTGGGATCGGCTTCATTCTCGAAGGTGAATCTATTCTCCACGATCTTTAGAATTTGAGGCCCCATGGACTTAAGGTAGGTGATCATCCGAAACTTCCAATGCTCGTAGAAGGTTCCATCAAAGATGGGAATTTTCCCTGAGGCTTGACCAATCTTCAGCTCATTCTTTAGTTCCCTCAGTTCATTGTAGTTGAACTGCACATTGGAGTAAGTCTCCTTAGCGGCGGATGTTTCTCCAATCTTCTCGGTCGACATCTTCAATGATCTCCTAGCGATTAAGCTATTTAGTGGAGAGACCTTGCTCTGATATCAATTGAAGGTTGCCTAGAGGAGGGTGAATATGCAACCACCTGAAAATTTGACACTTAAAGCAAATTTATTAGATTTACAGAGAGCGGACTAGTTCGGAGTAGCGGACTTGTCCGTTAGCGGACAAGTCCGGTCGTGCGGATAAGTCCGCTAATCGCAGCAGGAATATAAATCTGACAATAAAGAACAAAAAGACAAGACACAGCAATTTTTACCGAAGTTTGGCTCCACAAAGTAGCCTACGTCTCTGTTGAGGGATCCACAAAAGATCGAGTTTCGCTCAACCCTTAACCTCTCCAAGCGACCACAAAGATCAACTTGGTTCTTCACTATAATCAAAAAAGGGGGTGATTCAAACCTCTCGGATCTCACCACAAGAGATCGATGGATTCCAGGCGACACCTAGCCGTCTAGGAGACAAGTCTCCAAGAGTAATAAGCCCTGCAAAACCTGCAAAGAACGGATCAAGTGCTCAAGAACGATGAGGACTCAATATCTCCTTCTTCCTTCAATCAAAATCTTAGGGTTTGAGTGGAGGTCGTGGCAGGAGGAGAAAATGGATCTCTGGAGCTCTAGGGCGCAAGAGGGTTAAATTGGTTGCCCTAACCCGTGAGGGAAGAGGGGATTATATAGATCAATCAACAAAAAGTTTCCAAAACTCTACCTTGCGGACTAGTCCGAAGGTCTGGACAAGTTCGGAATGCGTGCAACGGTCGGCTGGTCATCTCTTTGGATTCCAGAAATCGGGCGGATTAGTCCGTGGCGGACTAGTCTAGAGAACCAGACAAGTTCGTAGAATACTCTCTAGAGTCCGCAACAAATCCGGACAAGTCCGAAGTTGCTGCGTGCTCCCTCTCTAGAGTCTGGCACTTGGGCGGACAAGTCCGCTTGACTGGATAAGTCTTTTGCCAATGAGAAAAATAAGAGTGGTTTGACAAATTAAAATTTTGAGCACCTAACCAATTCTTTATTGGATATGTAAAGACCTCTCTTAATAATACGGCGGTCTCATAACTCAAAAAATAACCAGTAAAAGAACGAGGAGCCATAGAACCAACACCTCTTTTTCTTTCTTTCTGGTGGGTCTAGACAATCTTCAATAAGATTCACCCTTGCACACATACTCGTAAAGAGAGACTAAAAACTTCTATTGTTTATCACAATTCATTCTAAAATCCATAGAGATCCTAGATGTACTTTCATTTATCACTAAAATTTCATAATTTAGTATCTTTAATAAATGAAAATTGCTTTGTTTGTACATACAACCATGTTTGTTGTTTTATAAATTGAACGTAATTCCTTGTTTGTTTTTATAAATTAGTTTTAAAAGTATTTAAATTAATTCACCAAAATTACCGATATATCCGAAATATTGTATTTATTAGTGTCCTCCGATATCTTTTTATACCGTAACTTTTTTCCTAGTTCTAAATCATACTGGACCTGCAGAGGATGCTGGCTACGACGATCCCAGAGGGAACCTCGACTCGCACAGAAAAGGCTGAAAAGTGGAAGGCTCAGGATTGACTTGGGTTTTGAGAGGACGCAAGCGTTTTATTTTTTTAAAAAAAACAGAAAAGTATTCCTACCTCTGCGTTCTCGCACCTGACATTTTTAAAATTACAATAAATCAGCTACATGGCTGATTGAAAAGGCATTAAGGAAAACAAAGGTAAAATGTCCAACAAAATCTATTATTAAATGTTATCAATAATAAGTGAACAACTTCAGCGATGTGCTTTCTAATGTTTCTGCTCACCATCTTGAATGTTTATTTTGCTTTTTCAGCACATCATGCTGCATTAACACCAAAAAGCGCATCCAATATGTTTCCGAAAAATTACATGCATAGAAGATGATTGCTTGCAGTTTTAAAAATTTAATAATTAGATCATTTCAGCATCTACATTTTGCCCAACATAATTCAGCTGTGCACACCATGATCCAATTTTTTTTCTCTCTTTTCCCCTGAAATTTGAATGCCAGCTTCCTAGGATATGAGAAATTAACATTGGTTGGTTTAACCCGGTAGCTATATAAACAATCCACCATATTGCCTTACACGATGACAATTAAAAAATAAATGTATAATGGTTTCATTGTGATTAGAGTAACAACATTTTTTGTTGCATTCCCAATTTTTCTTAGCTAAATTATCCGTTGTTAAAATTACCCCCCTCCCCGTCGGAACCCACCCATTGAAGATACCACATGTATCTTTTATTTTCAAAGGAATCTTTAATTTCCAAATTAGTTTGTGATTGAATGGAGAATTATAATCTATCAGTCGGAGATAAATTGATCAAACTGTAAACTACTCATTTTTATTCAAATTCCATATAAACTTATTATCTCTCTCATTATATATTTTTATGTTAGTTACTATATTATGCCATTTTGAAGCTTCTTTTCGCTCGAAAGATCTCTCAAATGAAATACACAGAGGTGTTGTGCCCATAGTTATGGCTACTATATCATGTTTATGATATGCAATGTTATAAAGTGTGGGATAGAAATCTTTAAACGGTCGATCTCCTATCCATATATCTTCCCAAAATATTAATTTCTAATGTTTAATAAGAAATGCATCTTTATTAAACAACAACTTTAGAGTGTGTTTGAGATAACTCTAGAACTTGACTCCAATTCAGAGCTGACAAACATCTCGATTTAAAAATTTTGTGGAGCATGCTAACTCAACAGTTCGATGCAATTGTAGTTTATTTCATCAACCACTCTTCAACTTCACAAAAATAGGCACACTGAACATGATTGGTTACCTAATCTAGTCCTCAATCAGATCCATAGCCTAATCGGGACTGCGCGGCCAGGCCAGCCTCTGCTACTACACTTTTATAAAGCGCCACTCCACCCAACGCGGCAACGCCCACCCCACTCTCTCACTTGCTAGTTCCGTCACATCTTACCACCAAACGCAAAGGAACGCTATGGCCATGGCCGTCACGGGGAGGAGCGCAGGGACGATCAGCAAGGTGGACCTTCGTGGGCTGCGTGATGGCAGCCCGGCATGGGCAGTGGACCGTGCCGCGGTGACGGTGTCCATGGAGGAGCACGGCGCCGTCCTCATCACGCACGATGCCCTGGGCACGGAACTCCGGCGAGCCTTGTTCGGTCACGCCTCGCCGGAATTCTTCGCGATCTCGACGGACTTCAAGCAGCGGCTCGTGTCCAGCCCGATCAACGGGTACATCGGATCGAGGCCTGTAGCGCCTGCGTACGAGAGCGCCCGCGTCTACGAGACGAGCCTCGACGGTCACGTCGTCCGCGACTCCGCCAACGTTGTCTGGCCTGATGGCAACCTGCGTTCTGGTATGTCCTCCTCCGTGACCCCTTCGTGGACCTAGAAATGGAAGCATATGGAGAAGGGAGAGTCAAGTGACACCTAGCTTTCCTTTGCGTTGTTTTGTGTTGTGCTATTCAGTGACACGATTGGAATGTAGGCCAAGAACATGCTGGACCTGCAGAGGACGCTAGAGACGATGATCTTGGAGGGCCTGGGTGTCCGGGAGAAGGAGCGCGTTGACGCGCACCTCGACTCGCTCAACTACAGCGTCCGGCTGTCGCACTACGGCTCGCTCGCCAAGATGGGGAACGAGATGTTCATGCAGGCGCACAGGGACTGCACCGTGCTGTCCCTGCTAGCGCAGCACGACGTCGACGGCCTCGAGCTGCAGCTCGCGGACGGGAGCTGGTTCCCGGTGCCTGCCGACGAGCCGGACACGTTCGCCGTCGTCGCCGGCGAGCTGCTCACGGTCGGTGGAGAGAGTAAAGTTCAACCGTCCACGCCATCGATCGAGCCTTTATATAACACCGGCATATTACGCATGCCACCGAGGCACGGACTGGTAGCGACTGATGAATATCTTTCTTGTGTGCAGGTAGTGACGAACGGGAGGGTGCCAGCGAACCTACACCGCGTCAGGACGCCCAGCGACCGCGAGCGGTTCTCGGTGCAGTTCGAGTCTAGGCCAAAGTACGGGTCGACGGTGCGCCCGGGGGAGGAGCTCCTCGGCGGCGACCATCCCCTTCAGTACAACCCATGCAACTTCGATGGGTACGTCCATTTCCGTTTCATAGGGGAGGGGCGCAAGCTCAGCGATCCGTTGAAGGGCTTCTGCGGAGCTGTTAAAGACTGATGTTGTTTATAAGCTGTAGGTTAGGAAATAATTGTGATGTCTTTGTTCTTTAAATTATTGTCGTTAGGATAAGAATTCTTGTTTAAAAATATACTAACGACTAAAATTGAAAGAACATGGAAACATATATATCCTATAATGGAGTTTTGTGCATGTACGCTGGCAATTGAGTCACTGTGATGTACGGAGCATAGATGATACTCCAATAAGTAACGGTGTCATCGTGCATGATATCTCTGATTACCGTCACTTGAATAATATAATAATTAATAATTATTAAAGAATTTTTACTATTTAAAAGATAAAAGAACAATTTAAACCTCAAAATCAGTGTATATAGATGGTCTATAATTATTTGGATCTGTTTTAAAATCAATCAAAAATTATATGAAACGTAAGGCTTAAGTCACATCCGCACCCGGCCTGCCCTCTCCATGGCAGCCCCACCGCAGCCGCCTCCGTCCACCCCCGGCATACCCTCGCCACGACCGCCCCGCCCCAGCACGGCCCCGCCGTGGTCTTCGTGGATAGCACTCGTTGGCGATGATGCCGCCGTGTGGAGGCCGTCTTCGTTGGCACTGAGGACGTTGCGTCCGCATCCTCTTCGTGGACAGCGTGATGGTTGGACATTCGAGAATGGCTGCGCAGTGCTGCGTCGATGTGGAAGACCGATGAGAGTGGATCTGATTCCGATGGGGAGAGAGCTGTATCAGATTTGTATTTAGCTGTATCCGTTACAGCCGTATCCGATGCTGTTAGGGGTCAAACAAACAGAATCAACGTAATAAGATACTTCCGTAATTGGATTACGTTACAATTACGTGAATCAAACACCTCCTTTATGCTACTGAATGAAATCATAGAATATGTCTACAAGGTAATCAACTGAACAACGAACCAATGTCTCACGTACTGCCCAATGACGGACGGTCACCAACATACGGGCCCGAGTCCCACGTGTCATAGTACGTCAACCGAGCTCCATCCCTAGATAACTACGGGTACAATACAATACATCACTCGATACATCTACATGGAGGATCCTGATCGATGACCAAGGGTAGCGCGAAGCATAGGCCACGATGAGTTTGCCTATGGAGGAGCACCGCTCGAGTTCTAAGTCAAATTTATTAAAAACCCGCCCGACACACGAAATGACACGGATGCAGTTCCAAACCCAAACCTGTAACCGCGGGTGAAATTTGAAACCCACACTTGAACCCTGTGGGTTTCGAACGGGTTTCGAATCCTGTCGATCTGCAGTGAATAGCATCACAATATACTCCACACTCCACATGCATAAAAATTCCTACCCAGCATAATTTACACTCACAATAATTCTGATCCAGCAAAGTAAAAAAAAAAATCATTTCACCACAATTCATCAACAGACACTAGAGATAACTTGTAAATTATCAAAGTAACATGCCATCAAACAAACTGAAAAAACCATGGGTTCCATTGTTCAAAAATAAACACCAAGCATTCTGACAGCAGTTCATCTCAAATTCCACATAGTCATCACAGTTTTACAATACAAATAGCTACTAGCAATAAAGTGCCCCGACTGTCTCCGTGGAATTCTTTCGCGCTCCCGCTGGATGTCGTCTAGAAGCGGTTATGGGAGGTCAACGTCGTCGATCGACGGCAGCGTCGTTTGCAATCGGCCAACGGGCCAAACGTACTTTGGAAAGGGAACTAAACTATCAGCTTCTTGTTGGGCTTGGGCCTCCGCCGGATGCCACTGCATGCGCAGCTTCTTGTTGGGCTTGGGCCTCCGCGGGATGCCACTGCATGCTTCGTTTGCTTCCCTGGTTGCCTCTACAACACCTAATGGATGGTAAGTTGGTAACTTACGTGGCTTTGTTGTCACATCCATGTCAATCACATAGTAGTCGCTAGATAGGACTGTAAGAGTATTAGTTTCTCTGTTCTCTTTTAATTATCACTTTAGCTTTAGATGTGAAAATTAAAAAATGTATTAAAAATAGAAAAAATACATTAGAAAGTGAGATAGGTGTGTCCGTAACAGAGTGTATTGCGAAACAAGAATTACAAGTATTTAAAACAAATTATAAATACTAAAATAACAAATAAAAGTTAACAGATGAAGTACGAATGTCTCTGCCCAAAAATTTATGGAGCGTACTTATGAATCACCGCATTACAACAGTCATCAATAAAGATCACCCGGGCAGGTGTTCCGCATGGTGGCGCCGGAGTTCCTGCACGCCAGGGCGACCAACTTGTAGTCGTGCTTCAACTTTTTTTTTTTCAAGGGAATCGTGCCTCCATCTGATACTCCTGGTCATTCGGCCCGCCTCGCCAGGCACGACCCAACCGTGCCTTAGTAGCACACAGGCTGCATTGCTGGCACATAGCACGTCCAGGTTGCGGTAAACGTGCTGAAATGGGCTGACCTGACGACCTGAGCTGTTGAAACGGTTGAACTTACCACCACACCAAGCCTGCTTGTCTGTTCCAATATAGAACGTAAATATATTTAATATAAAATAAAAATGAACCGTGCCGTGCTTCCTGCCGTGCTAGATCTCTGACCCAAGCACGGCCCGCTGTACAGGCCCATGATAGCCCGGGCACGAACCGAACCGAGCCATGTCCATCCTTGGACCGTGCCAAAATAACTGCACCTCAATTTGGCCCATTTGATACGGCTCAAATGCCCAGCTATACCACCGGATCATCCATCTCACCTGCCCGCTGCTCCACAGCACCTCCCTCGCTGGAGGATCAGGAAGCGTCATCAACGTCTCCTCCATCTCAACCTATGTGATCACCTTCCGCGGGTCACACTTCGTGTCTCGAAAGGTAGCGTGTGTACATGCTGCAAAAATTTTCATATTATTTCTCAAAATTTAAATGATATTTAAGTATTTTTATAGTAACTACTACCTCCTTCTCCCTCCCAAAATAAGTATTCATTTGTATTTCATGCTATCCATGTTTTAATCAATGATTTTTATAGATTTGATTAATTTTAAAAACCTAGTATTTGTACTTTTAAATTCATGATAAGAAACACTTTCGTAATATATATTTCATATATATTAAAATTTATCTATTTATAGAAATCATTGATCAAAGATATATTTAACTAACCCATGTACACTTAATATAGGATGGAGGGATTATATCTTTTTACACAAAAATAGGTGGCTACACACATGAGCGTGGCCTGGTATACACATCCACGCTTTTGTCGTCTAGATTTTTTCCCCCTAGGATTCAAATATTTCATTAGTATAAGAGTAAATTTCACAAAACAACAGTTACTTTAACAATATTATCACAAAACTATAGATTTAAATCATAGTTTCAAAATAAATACAAATTTTCTATTGTAAATCTCAGAAACATTGCATAAAATCTATTATTTTGTAATAAATTGGACTAAAAACTATAGTTTGTGATAAATTGTATATAAAATCTGTAATCTTATGATAAATTAGCTATAAAATCTATAGTTTTTTAAATTATAGCTTAAATCTATAGTTTTGTGATAATATTGATAAAATACCTATAGTTTTGTGAAAATTATTCTTACAATAATATAGGCACACGGTGATGGTTGCAAATGTCACTAGTGGCGGGCAATAGATAGAAAAAATGCACAGGCCCGCCACTGCAGAGCGCCGAAGGTGTGCCCATGCAAGTATTTTTTTTTTTGGATGAAATAATTTGATACGTTCAAATTATGCCTAATATATACTCCCTTAGTTTTTAAATTATTGGCACCGTTTACCATTTATCTTATTCAAAAAAATTGTTATAATGTGTAAAATTATTTGGTAACATTGTGAGCTATTTACGTAATATGACACAACCAAACAGCTTCCTAATGGCTTTGTTGTCACATCCATGTCAATCACATACTAATAGCTAGGTAGTAGGACTACAGGAGTATTAGTTTCTCTGTTCTTTTTAGTTGTCATTTTAGTTTTAGACATAGAAATAAAGAAAATATATTGGAAATAAAGAAAATATATTGGGAAGTGAGACAGATGTATCGGTAATAGAGAAAGTGTACTAGAAAACTCACGCGTCGTTGCCGCGTGTAAGCTGCCTTTTTAACGGTATGATACTTATTGTTACCTTGTGTTTTAAATGAGGTACAAAGCCATATAGTCGTGGCATTTTGAAGAAGGACCCATAATCCTAGTATCCTACAAACCCAAAAAAGTGTTAGAATTGATAAGGTGAAACAATTTATGTTTGATGGTAGGGAAAACATGAAGTAGTTTATAGTACAGATGTGATGCAAATAATAGTGGGAAAATTATGAGCATAGAAGTGAAATTGGTTATAGCCAGGTCATACAACTGTAAATAACTTTTATCTCATAAATTGAATGAATGAAAGATAAGTCTTAGGTTCCACAAGAAGCTTGAATATTTCAGACTTAAACATGTTGAAGATTTGGATTTAATGGTTTCATTTGTGCCCGTGAAATTCTTCTCTTTACTAAACTATCAAAGATTAACCTTTACATGACTGAGATTGGAGAGCAACTGAAAAAGAATGGAAATGGAAGGGAGAAGGGAAAAAAGCATTTTCTATAACTTCAAAGAAACAACAGATCAGTTTCACAATTGTTTCATGGTCATTGTGGAAAACCACAAACTCCATGATGCTCCATCAAACATATCAAGAAATGTAAACTGGGACAAAAACGTTATTTATTTCATACAAATGTAAGCTAGATACAAAAGCAACGAAATGTCATTTCGTCCACATAAATGTAGCTTCTGTAGCACCTGTAATGATAGGCTTCTTTATGTGCACTTCCAACCTAAACTGGGAAACCTTGGATGTAAAGCATCTGGCGTTCAACTCAAGCTTTTTTCTAAGTAAAAAATTTAGATGCTGCTATAGTGGGTAAATTATAAAATGGGAGCCATAAATTGTAACTTATAAAAATTAGGTGCAGCTATAGTAGGAAAACCATAAATAGTCAAAGTTTCAGAGTTAACATTTTAATTTGTGTAGTTGATATGCTTATTGTTAAGAGATACCCTGATATGCTGACAGGTTAACATATTCAATGAGCTTTAAAGGTTATTTAAGTGAGCTGTGTTTCTGAATGACAATTGAGGTTTAGATTATAGTTATGAAATACCTGATTCTAGCGCCATCAGATTAAAGGTCCTCAACATTCTCAACTCCATTGAACCCAGCACCTAGATAACAAATAGGATTAACTACAGGTTGAGAGTACAGGATAAACAGCACCCACAAAATAAATAGTGTCCATCAGTTCAGTAAGCTGACTTGATTCACATCTATATATGGCGTTGCTTGTCTGTGCTGCCAGGAACAAACCAAATTAAAATGCATATCTATCAGTCAATAAATCAAATAGGTTGTAGGCATTACTACACATGTGAGGGACAGGGACACACCTACCTGGACCAATGCTTCCTCTTGAAAATGTCTTCGCATAGCTCATTTACAGGGTCACAGTTGATTCAGAAGCTGCAGTTGTTTCTCCACACATCATTATAGCACGCTTGTGTCTAATCACTTGAATACCCAGTGTACGTTTCAGGTGACGCCGCCCCTCACCATGCACAGAGAGAGAGAGAGAGAGAGAGAGAGAGAGAGAGAGAGGAAGGGTATAGCAATGGGAGGATTAGGAATACGACCAAGGCGGCAACGCTGCGGGCAGGGTGGATCGCAGATTGGGATACAGGGGCCAGGCAGGGGGCGGCTGGGTAGGGCAGGGGCAGGGTCGCGCCAGGGCCGGTGGCAACCGGGCTGGAGCGGGGCCACGCCGAGGGCGGTCGATGGAGTTCGCGGTGGTGGAGCAGGAACTGGCGTACATGTGAAGCTTCCAGAAGAAATAATTTTGAACGTTGATCGTTAGATAAACGGTTGAAAATGACCAGCCAATCAGATTTTATATATATATATATATAAAATGAAAATGATAAATATTTAAAAATAAATTATAAATATTAAAATAACAAATAAAAGTGAACAGAAACATATATAAATATCTCTGCACAAAAATTTATGGAGCGTACTTATGAATCACCTTATTATTACTGTCATCAATAAAGGTCACCCGGCGGGTATTCCGCATGGCGACGTCGGAGGGGTTCTCGCACGCCTGGTGACCAACTGCCGTCGTGCTTCCCTATTTTTTTTCCAAGGTAATCATGCCTCCACCAGGGTATCGGTTTGATCGACGACCAGTTTTCGATTTAAACTTTTCAAAAAATTCAAAAATTTGAAAAAATTGAAATTCTGTTAAATCTGATCAATAAGCTGAAAAAACAATAGAAAATCGATCAAACCGATATAGTTTCAAATTCAAAAAATTAAAAAAAAAACTGGTCAGTAAACTGAAAAAACCAAACGATAAACTTAAAAAAACACAACAATTTTCATTTCAAATCTTATTTTTTTATATTTGTAACAATTTCTACCAATTTTATAAATTTTCACAAAAACCAATCAAATTAACCATCACGGGCAAACGGTAACCCGAACCTTGGCCTCCACCTGATCAACCATCTCGCGTGCCCGCTGGTCCACAGCGCCTCCCTCTCTGGAGGATCTGGAAGCGGCATCCACGTCTCCTCTGTCTCGACCTAGGTGATCACCTTCCGCGGGTCACACTTCACAGTGTCTCGAGAGGTAGCGTGTGTACATGCTGCAAAAATTTTCATATTATTGCTCAAAATTTAAATGATATTGAAGTATTTTTTTTCTAGTAACTAGGAGTATATCTTTTTACTCAAAAATCAGTGGCTGCATACATGAGCGTGGCCTGGTATACACATAAACAGCTTTTGTCGTCTAGATTTCTTTCCCCCTAGCATAAGTCTTTCATTCCTATAAGAGTAAATTTTACAAAACAATAGTTATTTTAACAATGTTATTAGAAAACTGTAGATTTAAATCATAGTTTTAAAATAAATATAGATTTTCTACCGTAAATCTCATAAACATTACATAAAATCTATAGTTTTGTAATAAACTAGACTAAAAACTATAGTTTTGTGTATATAAAATCTATAATTTTATGATAAATTAGATACAAAATTTATATTTTTAAAATTATAGCTTAAATCTATAGTTTTGTGATAATATTAATAAAATACCTATAGTTTTGTGAAAAATATTTTTAATATAATATAGGCATACGGTGATGGTTGCAAATGTCACTATAGTGGTGGGCAATAGATAAAAAAAAAATGCACACGCCCGCCATTGCAGAGCGCCGAAGGTGTGCCCATGCAAGTATTTTTTTTGATGAAATAATTTGACATGTTCAAAGTATGCCTAATATATACTCTCTCTATTTTAAAGTATTGACACCGTTAACTTCTAACATCAAATTTAACCATTTATCTTATTAAAAAATTTATTTTAATATGTAAAATTATTAGTCATAATTTAAATACCACTAAAGATAAAATAAATACAAACCTCCGTTTACAGATACTTGGCAATTTTGACTTTTACTGTTTATGATTTGACTAATTATAATTTTAAAATTATTTTGTTAGTTAACTTATAAATAACATCATATGATTTGTCATCGTATATACTTTGAGAATGTATATTTCTTATATTTATATGTCAAAATTTTCTAAGAAAGACGAGCGGTCAAAGAGTTTGTAAAAAAGTCAAAACTTACAAGTATTTAGAAACTGAGGTTTGTAATAATAAAATTTTACGTAACTGAACAATTTTTTTAATAAGACGAATGATGAAAATTAGTGTTAGAAGTCAGTGGTGTTAATATTTTAAAATCGGAGGATTAACTATTAGTACAAGTTATATATCCAATCCAAGGCCTTCTCTCAGTGACTGACTGTACACTCAATTGGTGAAAAGCAGCTCTCTGGCCTAAAAACAAAGCGAGATTTAACTCAATGAGTAGATCCATGTCAGTCGTCCGAATTCTAACTCTAGACAGCAAGTTGAGCTCAACTTGCTGTGAAGGGCATACTGCACAATTAGTTGAGCACGCACGCTAGAGCATTTGACCCATCGGCAGGTCGATCGTCACCAACGGTAAGGTTCCCGATAGGACCCGAGAAGTGGCTGAGCACGCGCTTCAACAAGAAGACTTGGTACAACTGCTAGTCACCCTTGAAAGTCATCGCCAACACGCATGCACACCGAATAAAAAAAGACTAATTACAAAACATAGAAGGTGACCGTAGACTTTTCAAATGCTACTATTAATAGATGGAAAGAGTACAAGCTAATAAAACAGAGAAACTATAAACTATACGATGCTAAAAATAGAACATGACCGTGTGTCAGATCATGTTCCTCAGATACCTACGCCCGCGGATAAATACGGAAGCTCAGCAAAGGACCATGGCCCATGGGCCGAAACTACGACCTACGAAGACTTAGTCGCATCGAAGCCCAAAAAAGTTAATTCAATCCCCCGAAGGTCGAGAATACTTGGAGAGCCAGCCCCACCATCCGAGGGTCGGGGCTGGTTGATGACAAAACCCGACCTGACGACGGACAGGAACCGCCTCATGCGTCCAACCCCAGGGTCAGCCACCACCTCAACGATCGACCCCTCTGACAAGCGCAGAGATTCCTGATGACGTACAGCAGGAAGTAAAGCAGCCCTGCGAGAGGTAAAGCGAATCTGTAGGAGGGAAAGCGGTCCGACGGGCGATAAAGCGAACGGTAAAACAACCTTTGTCCTCTGACACTGGACAAAGGACGATCGAAGGACACCGACAAGCTGCTTCGATGCCAGCAGCCCCAGAGAATCAACTTCTCAAAAGACCACGGCCCCACCCGTCAAGGGGCCTCTAGTTTTGCGCCAAGCCTTGTAACCTCAGTCCGACCTCTATATTAAAGGGGCACCGGGGAACTTAGACAGCCGGGGGGGGGGGGTTCGAAGGCTAGAGTTTACAGTTACACCCACCCCATATGTGCTAGGGCTCTGGCTCGAGCTGGAACCCTTCTGCTATTGTAGCCTTGTTTCACGCTTATACCATTCACTCTCTCTAGATGTAGGGTATTACACCTCCGTGGTGGTCCGAACCAGATTAACTCTTTGAGTCTCCCGTAGATTAGGCTATTTCGGCAAGAAGAATGCACCGAGTCCCTCTCCGAATACGTAAATTCTACTATGTTGGTGGTCAGAACGCCGACAGTTGGCGTGCCAAAAAGTGGTATCCCAAAGGATCCGTTTCCTTTACCGCGCATAGATCAAGTGGTCGATTCCACCGCCAGCTGTGAAACCCTCAATTTTTTTGATACGTACTTCAGATACCATCAGATCTCTATGCGCGGCCCCAACCTGCCAGCCACGTCCTTCATCACACCGTTCAGCACTTTTTGCTACGTCACTATGCCATTCGAGCTAAAAAAAGCCGATGCCACGTATCAGCGCTGCATGCAGAAGTGCTTCCATAACCAGTTGGATTGGGTCGGAATCTGGAGGTCTACGTCGACGAGATCGTCATCAAGTCTCGACAAGCTGCCAACCTCATCGAAGATCTGCAAGAGACATTCGCCAACCTTCGAAGGTACCGCGTCAAGCTCAACCTCGAAAAATGCGTTTTCGGCGTCCTCTCCAGCAAGTTGCTTGGTTTTGTCATCTCCGAGCGCGTCATCGAGGCCGACCTAGGGAACATCGCCGCCATCCGCAACCTCAGGCCCATCAACAATGTCAAAAGGGTCCAAAAACTCATCAGGTGCCTAGCGACACTCAGCCGTTTCATCTACAGACTCAGTGAGAAGGCCATGCCATTCTAGCTACTCCTGCGCAAGTTCGACTATTTCACCAGGACCGCCGAGGCCTAGGAAGTATTCAAGCAACTGAAGACCCTGTTATCTACACCGCTAGTCCTGACTTCGCCGACTCCTGGTGAGCCGCTGCTCCTCTACATCTCTACAACATCAAAGGTTGTGAGCACTGTTCTTGTCGTCAAGCGCTCAGAGGAGGGTTAGGCCTTGAAGGTCTAGCGACCCATCTACTTCATCAGTGAGGTACTCGCCGACGTCAAAACTCGGTACACTCAGGTGGAGAAGCTGCTCTACATCATCGTCATCACCAACCGCAAGCTGCGTCACTATTTCGATAGCCACTCCATCCGAGTGGTGACTGATATCCTGCTCAGGGAGATTGTCCACAGCAAGGACATGGTCGGGCAGATTGCCACATGGGCAATGGAGCTCTTGAGCCACTACATCACCTATGTACCTCGTCAAGCCGTCAAGTCCCAAACCCTCACTGACTTCGTCGTTGAGTGGACGAAGGCCCAAGAACCGCTGACCCCCACCGATCTCGAGCACTAGACAATGTTCTTTGACGACTCTTGCATGCTTAGGGGCTCAGAGACTGGCGTCATCCTCATCTCTTCGAGGGGCGAAAAATTCCGGTATATACTGCAGATTTATTTTCGTGCCTCCAACAACATCATCAAATACGAAGCTCTGCTCCACGACCTCCGAATGACCATCACCTTCGGCGTTCGACGGCTCTACGTCAAGGGCGATTCTGAGCTTGTCGTCAACTATATCATGAAGGTGTCAAGCTGCCGAGACCTGAAAATGGAGGCCTACTGCCAAGAAGTTCACAAGCTCGAAGACAAGTTCGACGGGCTCGAGCTCCACCACGTTCTACGCCGTGACAACGAAGTGGCCGACGCACTCGCCAAGATGGCCTCGGGACGAGATCGGGTTCTTGGCAGTGTCTTCCTTGAAATCCTCTCCAAGCCGACCATCAAGCTCAAAGATGACGTTGCCGACCCTAAGGCTGAAGCTACAGTCGGCGAGCAAATCTCGACCCAAGAGCCAGAGGTTATGGCCATCATCCTCGACTGGTCCCAAGATATCTTCGCCTTCGTCCAAGACGGCACTCTCCCGGTCGACACCAGTGAAGCAAGGCGAATATCCCACCGAGCCAAAGCCTACGTCATCGTCGACAACGAGTTACAAGAGGAGCCCTAGTGGCATCCTTCAACGCTGCATCCCTCAGGCGGAGGGTCGGCACCTTCTCGACGACATCCACTCGAGCATTTGCGGTCATCATGCTGCCTTGAGGACACTGGTCAAAAAAGTTTTCCACCAGGGGCTCTACTGGCCCACGGCAGTCTCCGACGCCGAGCAGCTCGTCCGCTCCTACAAGGGTTGCCAGTTTTACGCCTGGCAAACGCACTTGCCAACCCAAGAGCTCTAAACGATTCCGATCACATGGCCATTTGCGGTTTGGGGCTCGACATCCTCGAGTCTTTCCGAAAAGTGCCCGAGGGCTTCACTCACCTCTTCGTCGCCGTCCACAAGTTCATCAAGTGGATTGAGGCTAAACCGGTGCCCTGCATCAGCGCCGGCCGAGGAGTCGAGTTCTTACACAACATTATATACCGATTCAGGGTCTCGAACTCCATCATAACCGACAACAACACGCAGTTCACTGGTCGCCAATTCCATAAATTCTGCGAGTACCACATCTGGCTCGACTTCGCCTCCGTAGCTCACCCGAGAACCAACGGTCAGGTCAAGCGCGCTAATAGGATGGTGCTCCAAGGCCTCAAGCCTCGCCTCCATGACTACATCGAGCAGGCAGCCAAACGATGGGTCCAAAACCTTTTGTCTGTGTTGTGAGGTCTGCGAACGACTCCCAACAGAACTACAGGGTTTACCCCTTTCTTCATGACATTTGGAGCAGAGGCCGTGTTACCGTCTGACCTCGACTACGACTCCTCAAGGGTCCGAGCCTACGACGAGGAGGGATCGAAAGCGGCGCGGTAGGACGCCTTGGATCAGCTGGATGAGGCACGCGACGTCGCCATCCTGCGGTTAGCCAAGTACCAACAGACCCTACGACAGCTACATGCTCGGCGTATCAAGGGTCGGGTCTTCAATGTAGGAGACCTTGTGCTCAAAAGAGTCCAGACTAGAGCCGGCCAACACAAGCTGTCGCCCCTCGCCCTCTGGGAAGGGCCGTATGTAATCAAGCGAGTTCTAAGACCCAGCGCCTACAAGCTGACAACCGAGAGCAGCAAGCCAGTGCCTGGAACATCAAGAATTTTGCGTCGATTCTATGCATAATAAATTCAGCTAAGTCTTTTGTGCATCTCTCGTTTTTTTTCTTAGCGTTTTGGATGGTGAAGCGCAGCCGAAAGGCTGCCCTCTGTCGCTCGAAGCTATCTGAGTGTCTCCTGCGAACATGTTCGCCGACCCCTATGGCAAGTACACAGGGTCCGCGGTGCAGGCTCCGAGCCTCCCGCATTTGGGTCGGTCCACGCAAGTCTCTAAAATTAAGTCCTGACCCGTGCCGGCTTGAACCTCGAACGTTCCCTTGGGTCGGCGCGACTTAACCGTGAGTGGTGTAGCGGTCCGATCCCTTTGTTTTTCGCTATCAGGCTCCGTGCCCCTATTCGTTTCCTCGGGCCCGACCCATTGACCCGCGTCAAGCTCGCGGGTGACCCTCGGACGTGCTAAGTAAAATCCAAGCGCTATCGTTTAAGTCTTCCTCGTGGCTAATGACTGACGACGCGGAGTTGGTGACACTCTACGGGTGCATTGAGCCCGACAGTCGACCCCATGAGCTATACCCGACCCTATCGCTCGGTCAATGCCCAACGGATTCCGAAAAATGAAAAGTGAGAAATGCTTACACAAGTGAAAAAGAGGGTTGAAAACCTAGTTGCTTACAATGCAAAATGCAGAGTTCTTATTTACAGACACTACAAGAAAAAATCCTAGGTCTATGAGCCTTGGGGCGGTTGTCGAGGACTTTGAGGCTGTGTTGGCATCGATTTGAACCACGCCTGCATGAAGTCTCCCGCCTGGAAGCTGGAACAGAGCTCCCTCGCCCGAAACCGCACGTCGGCCGTCAGGCGTGCAATCTCTTCGTTTGAGCTGTCCACAGCGAACCCCTCGGAGATGCGCGCAAGGTTGATCGCCGGGTAGTGCGACACAGTCTGCTAGCACAGAGGCGATGAGCCAGGGCAGGTACCTCAGCACGTGCTTGGCATACTTCACCGAGACGTCGTCCTCGGACACACCGACGAAGACTTGCCGAAGCATGCGTCGAACAACCGACCTCAAGCTCCGAAAGTCACGAACCATGGCTGCAACACAACAATGATAAGTAGCTGACCCGCATCAATACTTCATCTAACAGGTATTCAAGAGATACGTACCATCGTGTTCCTTGCTGACGACGCCGGCCGCGGAGTGTGCGTCCGCCAACTCCTGCTGCACGCGGGCCAGCCCCTCGCCGGAGGTCCGCTGCAACTCCGCCAACTCCGTGGCAAGCTTCGTGGCCTCGCCCTCCACCGCTGCACGTGCCACCTCGGCGGTGACCTGGAGATCGGCAGCGTGCTCGCTGTCCTCCTCAGCCACCTTGAGCTGGGACAAGGCCCTCTGCCGACCCACCTCAGCAGAGAGTTGCCGCTCCACAGCGCCCTTCACCTTCGCGCCCGCGTGGCTGAACCGCTGCTGGAGCTCTGGACAAAACAGCCACCTTCAGTTTCTACCTCCTAAAATCAGAGGGGTTGGAAAATAGGTGTCGGAAAAGCAGAAAACTTACGAGCGACGGAGTGCATAGCGGAGGCGAGCTCAGCGGAGGCCTAGCTCCGTTCTTCCTGGGCTGCTGGGGCCTCCGCCCGAGCTGTTTGGGCCTCCTCCCGCGCGGCCTTGATCTCCTGATGGAGACGAAGGGCGTCCCTCGTCGACGCGTCCCGACCGGCCTGAGCCCGCTCCCAACGGAGGGTTTCGACCTTCGCCTCCGACCCGGGGTCACTCGGGGGCTAACCCAGCGACCGGAAGAGGACCTCCTGCAAAACACACAATTCAGCGACCTGCATAACAAAGGTTCGTGCTAATGAACTCCTAAGCAATTACAACTAACCCAGGCTTCTTGCAGAGCAGGATCCTTGAAGACATCCCGGCACTTGGCCAGCTCGTCGAGTAGCTTACCCAAAGACGAGCCGACCGAATAGACGATCTCCCGAACACCACTCACCTGGTCATCGTGGTGGTGCAGGGCCTGCACCGCAACCTCACCAGATGGGGGTCCCTCGCTGCCGACCCCGAGCGACCGCAGGCCGAAGTCCCGGCGGCCGCGACTTCAGCCTCCGACACGGCGGCCACCTTCGCCGCCTCTCCGCTCGCCACCGCCAGACCCTCGGCGTCATCGGTCGGGGCCACATCTGGCGGCTCCTTGGCGGGGGGCGGGCTCGGTGCCCTTGGGACCCTCTCTGTTGCGGCAGTCAGGATCGACGTCGGATCGTCGTCCCCGACCACCATGGTGTCACCCCCCTCAGCGCCCGCAACCAAGGGAGGTGATACGGCTTTCTCAGCGGCAGCCCCCTCTAGACCCTCGGCATCAGCGCCCAAGGGAGAAAGCTGCGAAACTTATTCGGCCACCGGCTCGCCGGCCGGCGCGCCCAGGGGTGGGAGTAGCTAAGAGGCTTCTTCAAAAACCGGCATGCCGACCGATGGCCCTTGGGGCGAAGGGTTTGGACATGGCGGGGCAATCAGAGGCAGCAAAACTTTTGCAGCGGACGAAGAAGATGATCTCGCCCGCACTGGCACTGATGCTGGAGCGAGCGAAGAAGATGCGCCCACCTATAACGACACCAACTACAATCGAATCAACCTACGCCTACTACAACAACGACAACGAAATCCGACAACAAAGATCGCTCGGAAGAACAACTTACCCCTGGACGCGTATCTTTCCAGCATGCGCGCCACCCGGGTCTCGACTTCAGAGGTCGGCAACTCCTCTCCAACCACCACGCGGGTATTGTCCTCGGGGCCGGTGTACTCCCACATAAACCGATCGCAATGTCCGGTGCTTCGAAGCTCCCCGATCCGATGGAGGAGCAGCGCCAACTCCCGCACCTGGGCGGCCGACGGCACGGAGTACCACGAGTCACGCATCATGGCGACCTCGTCATGGAATGCCGACAGCTCGGGAGCGATGTTGTTGAGGTAGAGCCACTCCTCGTCCCAGCCCTTCAGCGACTTCTTCAGCGGCACCCTCACGTACTCTGCCACCCTCGTGCTACGGAGGCAGATGCCGATGCCCCCGTAGTGCCGGCCACCGGCGCAGGTGCCGGACGACCGTTGGATGTTGAAGAAATGACTCCACAGCTCGAGGTGTGGAGGGATGCTGAGGAAGGCCTCGCAAAGCATGACGAAGATGGAGATATGAAGAAGCCCATTCGGGTTGAGGTCGTGGAGTTCGACGCGGTAGAAGGTGAGCAGCCCACGGAAGAACTCGGAGCCGGGTAGTCCGAGCCCGCGCTCGTGGAACTGGGCGAAGGAGATGATCTCGTTCGTTACGGGGGCTGGAGCCTGCTGGCCCTACACCGCCCTCCAGCCAATTGCGGTCCGCTGCTGGATGAGCCTCGCCTCCACGCAGTTCTCGAGGATGTCTTCGGAGGAGACAGATGGTTTCCATCCGCGGCCATGGTGACGATGATGGCGAAGAAGAAGAGGATGAGCCGAAGAGTTTGCAAGCGAACGAACGCGAGAGCACAAGGGCGCAAGGAGGAAGAAGACTCAAGCAACGCAACGCGCGGAGTGGATTTCAAAACCCACCCCGCCACCTTTATACTTGGGGAGGCGAGCGGTTTTCGCACCCACGTTACCCGGAGCATGACACGGCGTGGCGTGGCGCGGCGTTAACCCACATCATGATGGCCGCCCGAACCGCCGGGCACCCATGATCTACACACCCCGCCCACTGACGGGCAGTCCCAAAGCGAGACTCTCGTTGCCTCCGTCGGTTGAGGTGACACCTGATGCCCTACGCGCTCCTATCGACTGTTTAATGCGCGCCGGGCACCAGGCGGACGGGACCCACACGCGCTAATCGACACGCGGATTCAATGCCTCTAGTCAGGCTGCAACGCAACGGTTCCACTCCAGAGACCCAAAGCTTGCGCACCACGTGGGCGCAGCGGGCCTAGAGCCCGAACACCGAGGCAGTCAAGGGTCGGCTGCCACATCATACAGCCAGACCCCTGCCCTTAGCCGCTGACCATGGAGCTTGACCAACCAGTTTGGTCCATCCTATGCGTGATGCTGATCATGAGATACGGCCGATCCGACCGGCTCAATCTAAGCATCCACTTCAAAAACCGACCAATAACAAAAACTGGTTCTGACCATCGACAACGGTCAGAAAAATTCGTCTCGAGGATTAAACCCTCAACCGACCCTTCGGATCGCCCGAAGGCTCGGGGGCTATGCCGTATGAGCGCGCTCGTGCGCCCCGATCAGTCATCAAAGACTGTCATAGATCAGCCCAATGCCGTCTCAATAGAGATTGCAAACGGCGTAGGGCTCGAGGGCTACTATCAAGATCATGTACCTCAGATACCTGCAGCCCCAAGAAAAATACGGAAGCTCAACAAAGGACCACGGCCCATGGGCCGAAACTACGACCTACGAAGACTCCGTTGCATCGAAGCCCAAAAGAGTTAATTCGATCCCCCGAGGGTCAAGACTACTTGGAGAGCCAACCCCACCATCCGAGGGTTAAGGCTGGCTGACAACAAAACTTGATCGTCTGACGAACGGGAACCGCCTCATGCCTCTGCACTGTCTCAACGATCGACGCCTCTGATAAGCGCAGAGATTCCTGACGACATACAGCAGGAAGTAAAGCGGCCCTTCGGGAGGTAAAGCGAATCAGTAGGAGAGCATTTCTTTAACTTCTTAGAAGACTGCGGCCCCACCCGTCAGGGGTCTCTAGTTTCGTAGGCGCCAAGCCTTGTAACCTGATCAGAACATCGACACCATGGTTTTTTTTGTCAGCTAAAATCTGATTTGTAAACACATTCTGAACGTCCTATTGTTTCTATAGCACCAGATTTTCCAAACCGTTAGAGCTACGGCAAAGAAAACCTTTTCTTCGCCCTTTGTCGACCAGCTTGCTGTTAGTTTTAGGCGTTCAGCTTCCATCACCCATCGGCTATCAAGCCTTCTCGTGTCCTGCAATGCTCCTGGTCACCCCCATTGTCACCAAGGTGCGGACAAGGGTTGTAGAAACTGTTTGGATGGTGAAAACCGGTCAGCACCGATTTGGCCGGTTTTCGTAAAAAGCGAAAAAACCACTGCAGTAAAATCAAAATTTTGAAGAGAAACTGTTCTGTTTTTTCGGTTTACCGACCGGTTTTTCTAGTTTACCAGTCGGTTTTTTTAGTTTACCTTTTTTGAATTTGAAACCAAATCGATTTGAGTGATTTTTCATTAGTTTTTTCGGTTTATCACTCAGTTTGATCGGATTACCGTCATGTTTGATCGGTTTTTGAATTTTTAAATTTTTTAAAAATTATTAAACCAAAAACTGCAAAAACCGGATAAACCCTGGTGTGGGCGCCGTCCACTCACTGTCGGCTCCAGGCGAAGAGGAAGGAGGCGGTTGCGACGCGCCAGACAAAAGGTAGAAGCGGATTTGTGGAAACGCCGCTGAAGAAGGAGGCGGTAGGCGAAGAGGAAATGTGCACTGTGCTGATACCGCCAATGGACCGTGGACGCTAGAGGTAGAGGAGCCCTGTGATCAATTCGACTCGAAGCTTTTCCAAATTGCATCTTTGCCCTTGGGTGTACTATTCCATCGTGTTTCATGACCAGGAGTAAAAAGAGATCTGGGCCTTTGGGTTAGAGGAAATGGAGGGCCCATAATTATCTGAGGGCATTGTAACAAAAGAGCTCTGAAGGAAAGCAGCATAGGCACTGGTTGCTGAATAGTTTCCGTCCATCTCCATAAGAAACGATCAGGATGCGGCTGGAGACTGACAAATTGTATCCTTGCCTAGAAGGCCATTTTTTTTAAAAACCATGAATTACTTCATTAATCAGAGGTCGACTGAAGATCAGCGACCACAAAATCTGGATTACTACCTGGACAAACATTGGTCATGCTAGATTAGCCCCAACCCTAGCAAGCTTATCAGCTACTGCATTACAAGAGCGAGGATTCTGCATCACTCGTGCACCAAGAAACTCTAAACAACATAGCGTATTTTGACTAGGGTTGAGGATATCGCTTGTACAGGCAAAACCGGTGGGGACCGGTTTCACAAAAACCGACTAAAAATCACTTCAAATCAAAAAATTAAAATTTGAATGAAATGCTACAGTAAAGCAGTCGGTTTTGTTTGTTTTCAGATTTTAAATTTGAAACACACCGGTTTATTAACTAGTTTTATCAGTTTATCGGACGGTTTTACCGATTTTCAAAATTCCAAAAATTTTCAAATTTTCAAATTTTTAAAAAAATTTAAACCGAAAACCGATAGTCCGATAAAATTGGACTGGATCGGTTTCACCGAAAACCGTGAAAACTAATCGGTTTTGACCAGTTTTGTAAACCTGATTTTGATACTATCTCTGTTTCCGAGCCATCTAACTTTACCTAATAATTTCTATAAATTCCATTAACTTTAACAACATGACATTTATACTTTTATATTCATCGTAAAAATTATTTTTGCATTATATTATATATTAAATTAATTATATTTATAAAAGTCGTAGGTCAAAGACATGCTTGATCAAACTGAGATGGGCACATTTTCTAGAACAGAGGAAGTATCTCTAAGGGCTTGTTTGGGTGTTGCCGAACAAAAAACAGTGGATTTGAACCCCGAAGGAAAATTTTCACCTGTGTATACCATCCACTCCCCACCACAGGTATAAATCCCAGCTCAAGATAATTCCTCGTGATGTATTTGTGTGACTCCGGATATAAAAATACCAGATGTTCAATAAAAATAGAAAAAATAAACAAAATAAAAAATAATGCAGAAATCTATGAAACATGTATCTTATATAATTTTTCACTAACTACATGTCTGCATCGACCAAGTCTAGAAATTCTCATTGTCACACAATAATTTAAGTAACAAATTTAGAAGTTCTAATGGTCACGTAATAATTTAAGTAATAAAATAACAATAACGCCACATTGGCTTTTCTAAATAAGACTAGTGATAAGTTTGAGTCATAGCCCATAAGAGGGTGCCCTCGCTTCTGCTTCACCAAAAAATTCTCCGTATCGCGAAATGACCAGACTTTGATATGCATGCCGGCCCATTATTGTACTTCTTTCCCTGTATATGCATGCAAAGCATTTTTGCATCATTGTTTGAACAGATTGCAAGGTTAGATGAGGCTGTTTAAAACATTTAGTTTGAACGGCACGGATTAAAGGCTCAAACGAACCGGCACGCAATATGATACTATCAGCTAAACGGCAGGCAATATATTATGACTAGTCCATTAAATTGCATGTTCGAAATGAGCTGGAGCACTGATGGATGGCAGCACCGATTAACTAAACAGAACACCTAGTTTATGGGTGAGGACGCACATGGCCCAACGAAGGCAATGGCAGAGCACGGAATGGTGGTCACGTTCAAGATATAGGTATTTTTAAATTTAATTAAAGTTAAATTTGTATAACTTTGACTATAATAATAAAAATTAATAATATTTTAAAATATAAAAATTATTTTTTATTTATCATGAAATAAATTTTCATAAAAATATTTTTAAATTAGAAATTATGTAATTTTTTAAATATTATTAATAAAAAATAAAAAAATAATTTTAATTAAATTTAAAAATACTTATATTTTAAAATAGAGATAGTACTATTCAATTTGACCCAATATGAAGTCGATGAGGCTCTCGGTGGGGAGGTACAGGTAGACCAGCAGCTTCTCCGCTCGCTCGGCGCACCATCCAGGAGCCCCGCCCCAGGTTGCGGTGCTGCTGCTTGGTGATAAGCTCAACCTCGTTCCAGAACTCGGCTGCGCCCTGCCACGACTGACCGCGCCAACAGACCTTCAGCAGGAGGGCCCAAATTAAAGATAGCCCTGGGGGAGGGGGGCGCACCGTGTGAGGACTCCTGATGAGGACATCATTTTCGCAGACATAACTAAACTAATTGAGCATAAGAAGGACTCATGACACGAGCTCGAGCGCATCAACTTAAAGTCATTTCTCACTGTCTATAGTAGTTCTTTTCAAAATAGGGTACTACTAAATTCTTGTGGTGATTTTGTTATTATTAAGAACATAAGAGGAGCACCAAGACCATAAAGCAGGATCAGACCATCAATCAGAGCTAGATTGTTTCGGTTATAACTTTTCACTCCGGATATTGTTGAAGGCAAATAAGTACTCATAGGAAAGATCTCAAAGTCTACTTTCAGATGGGTTCAATCTCAGCTTCAAACTCCTCTAGACGTGATCAAAATCGTCAGAAAAACGTTCAGACCTCCAGTCATGGGCTGAGGCCCATTGTATCCAGTTTAGCCCATTAGGGGCCCTCTCTAAGTTAGGATTTGAGTCCTCCCACGCCTCCAGAACGTCTTCTCACTATATAAACCTGTGGCAGCCGTCATTTGAGGATGAGTTTTGTTCAGATGCAAGTTTAGCCTTAGCTACTTCTTTGTAAACGCGTGTGTCGATGAGACCACCCGATTTGCTTGATTCAGAACCCCAATTTCGTGATTATATCCAGATCTGTGAGTTGTCTACTGTTCATCTTGTTCTTGCTTGTTCTCGATTGCTCGCAGGTTTAGGGTTGTTCTTGGCACAGCAAGAACAACAACAAATCAGAGCCGGTGTACCTGTTGCTAAGGCGCAGCAACCCTGTTGGTTGTTGTAGTCGGACAGCCAACGTCGAATCCCCCCCAAATCGAAGCTATTCTCCTCTCATCGAAAGATCGAGATCAGCCCCTGCCATACTATGTGGTAATCAGAGCAAGGTTTATCGGTGAGAGTATCTACCAATCTGTTAGATTTTATTGCTTATAGTCCAGAAATTGCCCACAAAACAAAAAGAGTAGGGTAGAACTGAAATTTCCAAAACAAATTTGTGCCTTGCTGTTCTGCGTGGTCAATACTTGTTGAGTTTTTGGTTACATCGATTGATTGAGTTGCTGGTTCCTAGGGTTTCATCTTTTAGAGTTGAGTTTTTTTCATGATTTTTTTTTAATCACCACCAGATCCACCACCGCTGCCATCACCATTGCTTCCACCAAAAATTTCCCCCACACCAGAACCACCATACTTTCTGCCACCATTATTTCCACCTCCGCTGCTATCAAAATCATCATTTTATCTCAATTCGTGGTCTTACAAAGTTATAGTTTGATTTTCTAGTCTGAGCAAGAGTTGTGATTGCTTTGATGTGCAAGTGCCGTCGTTGATACCCTGTTCAGAGAAGTGTATCCGAGTTGCGCTGCCATTTAAAAAAAAAGGAAGAAAAGAATAGAAAAGAAGGGAAAAAAAAGAAGAACTTGTTTCAGCAGCAGAATTTTGTTCTCTTTCCTTGTCTTACTTTGGTTGCTCGTGTAAGTCACTACTTGGAGGCTACTTTGGTGCCTAGGCTCCCATCTCTAGCACTTTTGAACTTGGGACCAGCACAATATCATCGCTGAACAATTATTCAACTTGTTTCTTTTGACTAGCGTGGTTCAAGCTGTCCTTGTTTCTACTTACAGTCACCTAGCTCCACAGTCCAGACTGCAACATCACAGAGTAACATTTGGTGCCAGTATTTATGTTCTTGTTGTGCCAAAACTCCTGCTGCAGCTTGGTAAGAACAAGTAAGAACTTGGTTGAGCAAGTTTGAGAGAAAGCAAATAGTTTAGCTTCCTTCTAGTGACATAAAAAAAATTCCTTGTCTTTTGTTGTGCACTAACCATGTCAGGAGAAGATGACGGCGATCAGGAACGACGTCAACACTCACCACGCACAAGGGGAATCATACAACATTTTGAGCGTCATACAAAGAGACACGCTGAAGCTCTTGAGGAGGACGTTCGTGTTACCAATGAACGCCTTGCGCTAAT
>BCLH01000777.1:0-35007 GCA_001602315.1 Zoysia pacifica
CACCAGCACGAGCCATCAGCCATCATAATCGAAGATCCATATTTTTGCAGCAGCCAACTGACTCTATAAACGTTATATTTATCGTTGATTTGCGTTATTTTTACTAGCACGTAGAAGTAGTTGACGCCTTGGATCGGGGAGTGCTTGTTTTTGCGCACCTCGACAAATCATCGTGTTGAAGAGAGGAGTTTATCGATTGATTATGAAATCGAGCCATTTGAACGTTGCATTTCGAATAATAACGAATTGAAAGCGCTTCAATTCATCTGCAATGTAGAGTTAAACGCTTGTGCAGTACAAAGTACACTGGATAGTACTGTAGTAGCTTAACATAGAAGAAAACACTGTGATTTGGATTCAGTACATTTGTCTGTGCAATCCTTATGACAGTACGATACCAAATGTTAATGTTCACTACTGCGGCATAATCTGCAATAAAGATATAGGATCTGCTGCGTTACGTGATGGCAAATCTGATCTCGTTGAGTAGATATAAAACTGCAATGACTTTACCTGCAGATTTAGTGGTCCATATTGATCAGTTAAAAGAGACTGACTATTGGACATTTGCAAGTTTTTTTTTCTCTCAACTTTCTATTGCCATGATATTCAGCCCAATGGCGCAAAGCCTGGTTTGGAATAGAGTAATTTATATTTATTTTTTTACATTTTTCTATAAAATTAAAACGATTTCTATAAAATTTCTATAAATTTATGTGAAAATCTTGGGTTTCAAAATAAGTCCTGATTCTTTTCTTCTACCTCGCGCTCCCCCGCTTCTCTCTCTTTCTTTGATTGTGTGCTCTGCACCTCCCATCAGACCGATGACGCCTCTGACTGCACTGACAAACTGTTCTCTACTACAAAAGAAATTGGAGAAGTTTCCTTCAAAAAAGAAAGAAAAAAAGTAGAGATGTGAATTGTTTTTGTAAAAAGAATAGGCTGTGCAATACTTCTCCACCGCCTATCAAAACCGGTGACGACGCCACCCACATGTCAGCCAATGTTACTTCGAATCATGAAGTTAGAGAATCTTAATCTTCCAAGCTGCCAAGGTGAACGCACGCCTTCGTTGGATGGTTTTTCAAACAACTGCACATAATGGAGCGATTGCAAAACGGCTGTTAA
The DNA here is from genome assembly GCA_001602315.1 of Zoysia pacifica. Lineage (NCBI taxonomy): Eukaryota > Viridiplantae > Streptophyta > Magnoliopsida > Poales > Poaceae > Zoysia > Zoysia pacifica. Next base: position 1,129 of record BCLH01000777.1, read on the forward strand.
CACCACGAGAATTTTTATATGCAATGACAAAAATGCTATACCTTTTATGTATACACAAAATCGTACTGCTTGCTGACACTGTGACACTTGGTACACCTCCGACACATAGATTGCTAGAACCGAGGTACAAAACGGAAGCGGCTAATGCAGAATAACAGGGGATTGTTCTGGCGAAATATTTTTAAGAGTTTTTTTTTTACTGCGAAACATTTTTAAGAGTTGATGTAGCCGAAATTATTTGAGAGCTTCCCTAGGCGCGACCACAGAAGGCTCCCCAGCGACGATCTCGGCTTGTCCTGGGCTTTCCCGGCGACGGGCCCAGCAGCCGGCACGCCGGTCTTCCTCACCGGCGACAAGCCGGGGGCCTCCTTGACCACGTCGAGCGAGATGTCCATCTCCTTTACCGCGGCTTGCACGGCGCGCAGTGCCTCGGCACGCACCTCGCCGCCCGTGTCCGTGACGAGGTAGAAGATCCCGAAGGCCTCGTCCTTGTCCCGCTTGAGCTCGGCCCTCAGCAGCGACAGGCCGTGCTCCCGCAGCACCCTGGTGAAGTCCGACAGCAACCCGCACCGGTCGTTGGCGCGCAGCTCCACCTTCACGCCCTGCAAGGACAACGTCGCGTTATGTCAGCACAAATTGCGGCGGCCGGCGGCGAGGAGAAACGGGTGGAATGGAAAGGCTAGAGCCTGACGTTCGTGGCCCTCCGCTCCACGGCGGAGCGGAGGCTCCGGGAGACCTTCTGCCGCTCCGCGTGGCTGTCCACCGTGTGCCCGTCTTTGTGCCGGATGTAATACTCCTGGGCATCCATGATTTCAAGGATGGCATTGTTGTTAGTCTAAATCATGATATAGCATACGCTGACAGAGACTGATGAGGCCAGTAATGGTGGATACCTGAATGGCGAGGGGGCCTTGGGATCCGACGGTGGCGTGGAACACGACGTACTGCATGTCGGTGAGCGCGCACACCGTGTCGAAGAGCAGCCTGGGGCGGTCTCTGCTCGTCATCTTGACCACGGCGTAGCCCCGCTCCTCCCAACTGTCGATGGACACCCGCGTCTCCGTGCGCCGGGCCGTCCGCGCCGTCGCCGCCTTCTCGCCCATGCAGAAGAGCTCCTCGTCGACCGGCGTCGGCGCGGGGCCGGCCTCGTAGTCCTGGTCGTTGTGCATCAGCTGGTGCAGCCGGCGCTCCGTGTGGACGCGGCCCTGGACGGGCTCCGACACGCACAGCCAGTGCCGCTCCCCGGTCGCGTCCTCGCGCGCGTCCACCACGGCGCTCACCAGCCGCTCGACGCGCGCCCACCGGCTCGCGCGCGGCGCCTCGCCGCCCGCGGTGGCCGTCAGGTACAGCAAGCCCGCGGCGCGGCCGTTGTGCGTCCACGCCTGCCCCGACGCGACGTGGCACCCGTTGTCCGCGAGCACCGAGGCGATGGACGACAGGAGCCCCGGCTCGTCCTGCACCGTGAACTCGAGGGCGGCGCAGTCCGACACGTCGGGCCCGCCCGGGCCGACAATGTTGCCGAGGCACGTGGTGAACCTCGGCGACGGGCCGTTGCCGTGCCGGCGGAACGGCACGAGTGCTCGCTCGATGAACCCGGGCAGCGACGGGTCCGTAAGCTTGCGCCCCATCTGGTCGGTCACGTGGAACACTGCATCGCATAAAACATGACGATCAATCAGAAAATGATTGATTATCTTTCCATAGATGAACTGGAGTCAGAATCCACGGGCGATGGCGACACATGTTGATGATAAAGTACGGGAGGAGCGGTTCTCACCATCCATGAGCCAGCCGCCGTCGGAGGAGATGTAGGACTTGGAGATGACGAGGTCGAGATCGGTGAGCAGCTGCACCATCTCCAGCAGCACGCCATCCCGGTTCACGCTATCAACCTAGAACAGGACCCAAACCACACAAAATTCGATAAGAACATAACCATCTCAAACCGATTTCATCCTCGCGCAACCGTGTCCCGAGAATGCCGTACCTTCACGAGCGTGCAGTCCTCGCGGGTCTCATTGTCGACGACGACCCTGCAGCCACGACGGACGGCGCAGCTCGTCAAGAACCGAATTCGTCAAGAGTGAGACTCCTGAAGAATTGCGCAGGAACGTACCCGGTAGTGCCGAAGCGGTCGAGGACCGGATCGAAGTCCGGCTCGAAGTACGGCCCGGAGACGTACTTCATCGCCGAGATACGCCGCCGGCGCGCCGCTGGCTATCTTGGGCGCGATCGCGATCGCGATCGCCTCAGGGGCAGAGCTTGCCCTGTTTCTTGGTCCTATTTATCTCCTCCTGCCGGGCGGAAATCTGCAGGGATTGGAATACATGGTAAGAGAAACTGATCCGATCTGAAATCGAGGAATTCACGAACGGGTCGAAAAAAAAAAAGGAAAGAAACAACACGGTGAACGCGCGTCGTCGGCGCCGCGGCGCCGCAGGGCGAGAACTGTGTGCCCGGCACGGAATCGGCCAGAAAAGATTTGCCGTTTTATTGATCCTGGTATCACGCCGGAAACGAACAGAACAGCGGATTCGATTATGGAGGCGGGTGAGGCGGAGGAGATTACTCCTACCTTGAATTCCAGAGGAGCAGAGAGGCCGGCACGGAGAGAGAGAGGTCCCGCGTGCTGCGGGGGCGCTCTCGGCTTCCGGCTACGAGTTGCTCTGCGCGCGGTTCGTTTGTTTCTTCCGCAATTCGGCGAATCGGCGACGTTTTAGGATTTGAGCGGGGAGCGCCGAGCGCCACGTCAGACGGCAGGGCTGACACGTGGCTGGGCAACCTGTTTGCTAGCGTAGCCTTTGCCCGGTTCGTTCCTGAATTCTGACTTTCCTTCCTTTGCGCGGCTTTTATTTTCCTTTTATTTGACACTTGCCGATTCTGTCATTGATAAGAGATTTTCAGATCCTCGGACGATTATGATTGTTCAAATATAAGTATTTTTAAATTTGAATAAGGTCAAACTTTTGTAACTTTTGTTAATAATATCTAGCAAATTATATAATTTTAATGTAAAAATATATTTTCAAAAATATTTTTTATATGACAAAATATTATTAATTATATTTTATTAGTAGTCAAAGTGATAAAATTTGACTTTGATTAAATTTAAAAATATTTATATTTTAAAACGGATGGAGTATAATCTTTGTGAACAAAGAAACTTCTTTTCTCTTTCCATATATATAAACGAAACATGTCATGCCCAGATCCTATAAATTCTATAAATGTGAGAACACACCATGGGTGTCATTCACAATTTCTATTTTTTCCGTACTGACAAATTATAATCTGTTTCTCTACCAAATATGAGATCATATCAATCTTATGTGACTGACTTAATGCAGGGAGTGGTCAAACTGATCGGTTTTGGTTTCCGCTCAGCTGAAGGCACTTCAGTTCAGTCAAAGAACAGGCAGGCCGAATACTCTCCTCTCATCAATCAGCAGAAAACAGGCCTCAGTGTCCGTAGCAGGGTTTAAAAAATCTTTGTAAACTGCTCGATTTTTAATTTTATTGTTACGATTCAGTTTAATAAATCAATTAATTTACACTTTAAAACCGTAACTATCACTGTAGCAAATAATGTAAACTGTTCGGTTCTAACGACTAAGTCGATCGGTTTTTAGCAGTTTAAAAAAAATCACTGTTACGATTTTTTAAACCGTCATCCGTGGTTGCTAGATGTACTCTCTGCGGGAAGCCATGCATGTGTCGCCGGCGCCACTTGCTCCGGTCAAGATCGCCCTAACGCTACCAAGTTTTCTCGAGATCATGCTGACGCGGCGCTTGCATCTACCAAACCTTGCCGAATCCAAGGCATGTCCTGAGAAATTGCGATAGCATCCAGCCTCGGCCGCCTGTTCAGCAGCCGACAGCTAGGCCGCTGCAAGGTCCGCTTCGTTGCATCCTACTATAGCAGCTAGCCCGCGTGTAGAAGCATTGCCAACTTGCGAGCCGCCGATAGGTAGCGTTAATCTCAATTCGTTTCAAGGAAACGTTTCCTTAGCTTGCCATTGTACTCCGCAGTATGTTTTGGATGGGATCAATTACCGGTAGGGCTGACCGCGTTTTCGTTTACCGCTTTTCGGTACCTTTTCAAATAGGCGAAGAAAAATAAAAAGGTTAACAAAAACGGTATGCCTTTTTTTCGATCATTTTAGCGGAATTCCGTTTTCAGCGAATTTTTTTCTTTTTTACCGTTTTCTTCAAATACAATATTAAAATCTCATTTGAAAATATTTTATGAAAAATAAAAATTAAAAGTTATAAACCAATCAACTTTTTATTCGTTTACGTTGTTAAGTTGTATGTTGTGAATTCAATTGCAACTTATATTATATATATCGTAAAATTTGGACCATAGTGAATGCTTGATATTTATTTTATTCATATTTTTGACAATTTTTTTTGTTAGTGATCGTTTTGTTTTGTTTCTAAATTTCGTATTTATCACGTCGTTTCTGTTTCCGGCTTTTTCATTTTCGTTTTCGTTCGGTCTTATAAATATGAAAGTGAAAATAGTTTAGGTGTTTTTCGGACCATTTCCAACCGTTTTTTCAGCCCTAATTACCGGGAAGCTGAAACCATGATTGGGTGGCGTGCTTCTTGAACAGAAAGCAGCTTATGTAGGACAGTAGGAGTACTATAATCTACAGGACTGTTGTCTTACCATGCTCAAAGCAAAAGCAATGTCAATATACTCCATTCGGTTCTATAATTCTTAACATTTTAAACAATGACATGGTCTCAGAAATATATCTTTAACTTTTGTTTTTATAATTTTTTTATTTAAAAGTAACTATAGTATATTATTATAAAATTACTTCATTCGTTGTTAAATTAATATTATCATTGACTTTTAACATCAGCTTTGACTATCTATTTTATTCAAAAAATATAATAAATTTTATATATTTTGTTATACTTTGCTTTATCATTAAATGTGTTTGAAATAAGGTTTATAATTTTACACATTTAAACTAATTTTTTTAATAAAACAAATAGTTACAATGTTATAAGTCAACAGTGATATTAATTTAAAAACGGAATGCGTACTTTTTAAGACAAATCTGCGATGTATGGATGACAAACACTGCATACTAGATCCATAAGTATCTCTACTATCGTCTTATTTCTTAATATTTGTTTCTTTCGCTTCACGATTAATAGTTGACTCCGCTAGGAGTAGACAATAGTAAGACGCTGTAAAACTCCAAGTCACATTATGTGTGGGCCAATGTGAGAGCCCGAAACTATCATCCGGGCCGACCAGTAAAGCGCACTGCAGGTGCAATCCCATGCAATTTCACCTAGCGCTGCTCCCTCCGCCGCTCCAGAGCCCGCGCCGAGAGCACCGCCCGCGTCCACGACAGGTCCAGCGTCGGCCCTGCCAGCGGAGCCTCCGACTCCTCCTTCGCCGCCGCGTCCGGCGCGTCGTCTCTGCCACGAACGTCGACGACGGTGCCGCCGTTCTTGCACGACATCGCGGCACCGGCGCACTTGGCTCTCGCCGCCCACCCGTCCAGATGCCGCGCCCCTGGACGACGTGACCCTTAGCGTTCCTTGTCTTCTTCTTCTTCTTTACGTGCTGTCGCTTCTCCTTCTCTTTAACGGAGCCGTGCTCGCCGCCGGAGCTCTCTCTGCACGTCACGTACGCGGCCAGGAACGGGTCGTGGTGGTGGTGAGCGTGAACCCTCCTACTCAAAAGCCTGCCACGCGGGCCGCCCACCAAGACCGCGGGGCCGACGCGCGCGCCGCGGTGGTGGGGCCTGCACGGAGGCAGGGGCAGCGGCTTGCCGATGACGAAGCCACTACTCCCCGCCGCCGGGTCGTGCACAAGCTTGCGGACCCCGCCGGCGCCGTATAGGCACCGCTGCTGCTCGCCTGGCGGCTTCGACTGGTTCGGCCCGTCCCCTCCGCAGTAGAAGATGGTGTTCGACACGACTCTCTGGCCGGTCTCGGCGAAGCCAAACTCCGCTGCCGCCGCCTGCGGCTGCTTGGTTCTCCGGCTCATCTCTCCATGCCCACTACCAACATACACGACGCCGCATTTTGTATAGTCGTCGTCTCCGTGATCTCGGTGATCGATGACGACGGGATCGTGGTTAACCGGTGCACGTAACCCGTATACCTTGGCACGTGAACAAGTGGCGCGGGAATCGTTGGTGTTCCTTTGGGGCCTCCGTCTCACTACCGCCACGCACGGGTTCATATGCTCGTACCGCCACAGTTCCGCCTATGTCCTGGCGTCGGCGTAAGGGCTGCCAAGGCGAAGCTGGCGTCGATCCCGGCACCACGCAGCTTTCGCAATCTGGTGAGAATGAAAACGCAGTACAACTCTCAGGAATAGTACGATCACCGGAGCGTGATCAACCCGGCCCATTCTGGCGTCGGTGCTAGTTGATGCTGCTGTTGGAGTGGGAAGAAGGTATCCCACTACCTCGAACGAAAGCGCCCTGGTACGCGGTACGCCCCTGTGCTGCAGAGGAAGCAGGGGAGCTTTACCAGTACATGCAGCAGTACACGAGTGCGTTCACTTTTCAGTATTTATACACGCGGCTCTATCCGTGTCAAATGCTCTACCCACGATAAGAACAGCGAAGGGGCCAAGGGGGAAAACGAATCAGGGACAAACTCGTCGGAGATCCACTACCCCAATCTCATCGGAAGAAGAATCCCGATATCAGCGGCGGCGGCACGCACTTTTCGACGTCCACGACCAGAACGAAGCGCTCCTCAGCCGGCCATGGCTCTGGCACGGTCCGCGCTAGTGCGCATCAGCCGAACAGTGTTTCCTGTGCAACAAATGATCAAAAGGTAGGAGGCACACAGCGCATCGATGTTTGTAGGCTGGGCGCTGGACGGAGGCAGGCAGGCATGCAAGCATGCATGATGCGCGGCGATGAGGATTGGAGTAGTAGCTGTTGCCGCTGCGTGCACAGGAGGGAATAGGGATCGCTCTTTTTGCAGGTTTGGCAGCGGCGACAAACGGAAGGGGCGGGAAAGGCTGTGCGAGTGAGTGGTGGCTCTGGTCCTCCTCACCTCCCGGAATCGTATCATTGTATTGCTGCTGTAGCCATGAACGCTGGAGGATGCGCAGCGCCGAGAGAAGGAAACGCTCCAATGATTTTCGGAGAAGGGTTCATTGAAGGTTTCTTTTTTGTTTTGGAATCCCTTTTGTTTTTGGTAATGATTCTTGGAAATGTGTCATTGTGTTCCGCTTACGCCGCCGCTGTACCGAATGTGTCCTAATGAACACTGGTACCGAATGTGTAGAACACTCAATGATCGTTGAAAGCAGTCTGCAACGAAGGTCGTGGTCGTTTGGCTTCAGCTGTTAAAACTGGATCAGCATAGGTCTTTATTCAGTTTTCAGACTTTTCATTTTGTCGCTATCAAAATCCAAAAACAGTTAGTACTGAAAAACGGTGAACGCACCGAATATGGATGTTCAATTATTGGCAGGCAGTAAGCAGCATCCAGCAAGGAAGTGCCGTAAAACTTTGAATGAAAACATAGTCTGTCTCACAATCTATTCGATCGTCAGACAAAATAACAGTTTAAACAAGTCAATTCGAGAGTCACATTAATCCACGACTGACGACTATGATTGCGTACTGGGTATTATGAGATGGTACGCCAACATTGGTTCACTAGATCCGTCCATACCACACAATACATCACATCTCAGTTCTCGCAATCCAAGGAAAGTGAATGTTACAAAGCCCAGTTAAGAAAAAAGAAAAGCAAAAAAGGACCGAAATGGCAAAAACAGGAGAGCAATCTCCAATGACACACTAGAGGTAATACTCGCTCTTATGGATTGCGACATCACTATGTAACAAGCTTAAGTTGGCTGAGTTGATCCTTATGCCGTCTTGTTGCATGTTTCTTGGTCAGAAGCTCACAGAAGGCGGATGCTCGGGTGAGTTACTACAACTGAGCCGAGATCATCCGGCGGGTTGCAGATGCCATCATAAGCACCGTGGTTCTCCATCCTAGGGCTGCTCCCGGTGCTACTGGAGACTGATCCAAACGTGGTCTTCTGCAGAACTTCTACAGGCGATGAGTCCAACCCCGGGCTTGAATCCCAGCAATCGGTTAGAAGGTTGAGAGGTGCCGACATACAGTTCATTGCTTCTGTGTTACCGTTCTTTGTTAAAACCTCTCCTAATGGCCCACCCAACGAAGAATCACGGAACATCCAGTTTCCTTGGACCAGACCTGCTTCATCTCTATTTGCAGCAATGCTGAGTCCAACAGGACTATATTCACGGCTCAGCTTAAGAGGTGACAGCATTAGCTTCTCATGGATAGGGGATGTGGATGCAGATGATAGCTCAGAAGACGCAATTGGAGCAGATACTGAGACCTGTGTTCTCTGAGCTTGCATGTCCTTAGTATCAGGCCATGCGAGACCTCCCTGAGCAAGTGTCCTGGGCCAATCCACAAAGTGGTGCAGGGAAGCTGAACTCTGATGTTCATTGCTGAGCAAGTTGACGTTCTCCAGAGAGCTATGAGAACTCATCAGTGAATCTGATGAAACAAGCCCAAAATCTGGCCTTGAGCCGCTGACTTCAAAAGGGTTATTTTGTTTTGAGAATGGGAAGATGCTACCGTTGTTTCTTGTGTTCATGGAAGTCAGCATAGAGAGGTTGTCAGATTCCTGCATGTTTTCGCTCTCATTCTGTTTCGCCATCTGTTCCCTGCAGAAATGTTCAGGAAGGGGTTAGTTCGCATGGAACATTAAGCCAATCTCCTTACTAAGAAAGAAATTTTGAATCCAACATAATGATAATGATTAGCAACCAACATATTTATGGATATGAACTATCAGAACAGAACAAACAAAACATGAAGTGCTGTATCAGGACGATCATATTAACAATGCTAAAGTAATACTCAGTATATATTATTTCGTAAATGCAGAAAATCCTTAAATAAGCAAACTAGCAAGAGTAAATCTGAACTTATTTGATGCATGCTAAAGCATTGTGAGAGAACAACAGAATACATTCAGTATGCACCTGTTATACTGCAGAGAGCAAGGATCACTCGCACCCGCCGCATAGTTCTTCACCGGCTGCTGATGCTGATTGACAGTGAGACCAGCAACAGTAGCCCCAGCACCTGAGGCTGGGAGAACACCAGGCTGGGTAGCAGAGGTAGCGGCAGCTGCCACCGCCGCGGACATGGCTTTCGCGGCATGGCCAGGCTGGCCTTCCACATGCTTTCTTGAACGATGGCGTCCCCTGTTCATGTGCCGCTCACAGTACTTCTGGTCGGCGACTGCGTCCCTGGAGCATCGCCATTTCTTGCCGTCAGTCCGGCGACATCGTCCGGGCTCCAGATCCGCGTTGCCGGAGTAGCCCAGCTGGAAAGAACCCCATCCCACTGCCAACACGCAACAATGCCAATCAAGTTTCAGAAAAGAAGGTATCAACACAACTTTTATCATATCAATGTGAATGATGAAACTGAAGCTAGCGGGAAAAGCATTTGGATGCTTTGCTCCTTTTTCTCTTTCTTGGCTTACATGTGCTAGTGCCGAAGTAGGCAGGTGAGTAGGGGGATGCGAGGCTCCTCCTGATGGGGATGAGCAGGTTGGGAGGTATGGGGCTATTCGCCGCCAGGTACTTGTAGATCAGAGCCTGATGCTCCAGCTCGATCCATTGCGACGGAGTGAAAGGGCCCCTCATCCGGGCCATTGCCCCCTGCATGCCGGTACTCAAGCGCACGGAGCTCAATCCTGGATGGAACAGGCAGTAGGCAGAGATTAGATTAACCGTGATGATGAGAATACGGAGTAGTGAAAGCCAAGAAGGCACAGCCAAACACATGTACTGGGCAGAGATGACCACGCCGCACAAGGTGCATGCGTTTCCTAAACACAAGCAGGAGCAGGGTAAAAAGCAAGCAACATACAACAAAAAAGCCATTGTCCACTTCACAACAAGCAGCTAGCGAATCACACAGCTGACAATCTACCACAGTAACCTTGATTTAAGATATCACGAACCCTTCTACATGTGTACTAATAACTGTTCTTTACATTTTTATCGAGTAGTTAAGCAAGAAGTAGTGCAGAGGGTGCTGTAGTGCCGGAGATCACACCTTTTCTTTTCCTTTTTTTTTCATTGAGAAAAAGGCATGACAAAGGGAATCCACACGATCACGCCGTTAAGTACAAGGAAGCGTAGGTGGATGTCAGCCAAATGAACTGGAGACTTATCTGGATCAATATCAGGAACGTCCGAACGATCCAGCAAAGCTCGTAAACAACAATGTCAAAAACGGTATCCTTTTCTCTCCGAAGACCTTTTAAAGCCACTGATCTAATCAAGCAAGGCGAAGCCAGAGAACAGAAAGAGAAGGCGAGACCACGAAAAATCATTGGCAACTTAAAAGCAGGCACCGAATCTAAATCAAACCACTAAACAACCGACATAGAAAAGGGAGAGTCCGTCACGAAAGAGCGCGAATCACGCCTCCATTTCTAGTACTAAGAGCGACAAAGCAAGGGGCAACGTAAGCTACCCCAACGAATCTACAGCTACCATTCCGACGCGCAGAGAGAGAGAGAGAGAGAGAGAGAGAGAGCGAGACGGATCGGAACGGAAAGGAGGAGTAGGTGGCAAGCTTTTCCGATGGCGAAATCCAACCCAACGAGCTAGCAAAAACAGAATAGAGGCTTTGCAGTTTGCACCACCGGGCGCCCGGCGGTCACCGTCCTCACCTGAGCACGAAGCGGGGGTGCCGTAGTAGAGGGGCACGGCGACATCCGCTGCCGCGCCGCCGCCGCCTGCGGCGGCGGCGGAAGCAATGGAGGGGCAGGAGGACGCGGCGGACGAGAAGCTGAGCATCTGCTCCCCGCCGTGGCCGGGGCTGCACGACCCGAGCAGGAACGGCGCCGCCGCCGCCGACACGTCCGCCACCCTGGCCTGCTTGCAGGCCCTGACTCCCCACCCGTGGCCCTCGCCTCCCGCCGCGTCGCTGCGCCCGTGCTTGAGCAGGCTAGATCCGCCGAGCAGGCCCAGCTCCGCGCCCCCGCCCGCGTCCACCGCCGCCATCACCACCCCGCCCAGGTCCATGCCTCGCCCGACGCCGCTCCCGCGCTAATGCCGGCGCTCGTGCGGAGGAGGAGGGGAGGCGAGCGGCGAGTGCATTTCTCCCTCCCTGCCGTGGTGGTGCCGGTGGTGCGTGCTTGAGCTTGTTGTGCGTGCGCTGCTGCTCGGTTGGTGCTTGGCTTGGGTTTTACGGAGCGGGGTTGGTTGGTGCGGCTCGCGCTCGGGAAACCAGGCTGGTTTTTCTTTTGGAGGCAGGCAAGCGAGAGAGGGAGAGAGTAAAGACAGGGGATGGGAACGGATAAATAGCACAAGATTGATGGTGCGCCGAGAAATGGTACTAGTAATAGTTCTGCGTGGTAGGAGAGATTTTTACAGTGCACTTACCAGGATTTACCGCATTACTGTGCAACTGTACACGTACTCCTATTTTGCAGTCTGCATACTGGAGTATCTTCCTTTTGAGAGCGCGGCCGTATCTTTGCGAAGGAAAGTTGTGCGAAATATTACCACAAAATTTTTGGGGGCGAAGAATGAAAGCCTGAAAGAAAGAAAGCAAAATGGTACAGGCTAAACTCCACAGTACTGTTTCGTTGGAGTACGCCGAAGGAGTACTGCGTAGACAAAACTGTTGATCTCCAGCAAGTAGGTGTAACAACGCGAGGTCGTCCCCAGGCTCCGAGATTCTCATCCCACCGGTGATATAAAGGCAAAGTGCTCGTGTCCGAAACGAAGAATACGCGTAGCATCTCAAACACGCCGGCGATGTTGAACTCACACGACCAAGCCGTGTTCACATTGTCTCTGGTACAGCCCGGGCACGTGCATCGCACGTGGCGTCGACGGAGGAGTACGTGCCCTCGTCGTGCTTCGCTACCAGCCAGCCTACTCAACGAACGACCGGGCTGTAGCTGCTAGTACAACTAGCTTTGCCTCGCCTTCGTCGGTCGACTACGCCGGTACGTTGCCTAGCTTCCTTTCGTGACCAAAGTCACTAAACCCGCTCGGAACAGCGAAACATCGAAGCCGCCACGCCGGCCGGCCGGCCGGTAACGGCCGCTTTCCCCCGGCAGCGGCGAGCGGCTTCTAGTAATCCGCACCCCCCCCCCCCCCCCCAAAAAAAAAGGGCCGTGGCCGGGTAAAAACTCGCCGTAAGTGGCCGCCGTAACTCTCCGTTCGCTGGGAGGGAATGTCTCCGGCTCTCCGCCCGGCCGTAATAACTGATGATGATGTTCGCGGGGTCAACTCTGGATCAACCTGCAACGGTAGGCAGGAGTAATTCGGTAAAACTCTATCAAAGGGAGGTTTGCGTGGATGATCAGGCTCCGACAGTTTCGCTCCGGTACAGAGAATCGACACGAAGTTCAGATCACCGTACCTCTATCTTCTGCCGGATAATCAAGCGCAAACAGTGTTCCGCCTTTATCCAGCCTCATTTCTCATTTGCTCCTTTTCCTTTTTTGTTACTGCTGCAGCATTCGCTAAAGTTACCGCGGGTTAATAATAATCAAACAACCAAACCAAAGAAAAGAAACTAAAACGCGCTTAATTAAAAACCTCGCCACATGACATAATCATACCACCGGGCGTAAACAAGTGGTACTCCTACGCACACGGCGCAAGCATCTAGAGGAAATGCTCGTGCGAAGCAACCATCCAAATGCCAGTTGTTTCCTCCAAGCCAAGGTGATCCCTGCGCCGACCGTTCCACGCTTTGTTTACGCCGCGAGTGGGTCCAAGGGCACGGGCGCCTCACGTGACCGTCACGAGGGCCCCGGGGATTTTCTTCACAACGCGCGATTAGATTAGAGGGTTGATTACGCGGAGCGTAATCGAGCCTTAATTTGTCTCGGTGCCCTTTTCCGGGGCGGTCGTGATCTCGGTCAAAGCCGAGGGGGAGCTGAGATTCTGCGCGCGAGGGGCCGGGGATAATAATAATAATCGGCTGGGTGGGGGCGTGCTAGGAGTATTTTTTTTATGGTAACTTTACGGGTACGCATGGTTGGGGAGAGAGAGATGGTCCATCCAAGTGGGGAGAGAGGGTGATTATTTTGGGCGCAGTGGAATCTACAATAGGTCCGCGTTATAAGTATTTGATGCTAGCAAGAGGGAGCTAGGTGATATGAAGATTTAGACTACCGGATTTGCTTTGTTTAGTTGTACAAGTGCATAATTTGGCCATGATCGTGGCGTACTGTTTGACCAAGATCTAGACGTTGATATCAGCATTAGATTTGGAAAAGAAATGGGTTTTGTAAATCCGGTGAATCACACGCACTTCCCAGAAGCAATTTCGCTTGTATCGGACTAAATAAACCGTCATTTTGTGTTCCGTATAGTAAGATGGGCCAAACCTTTTTCCGCTGCGTTCCACCGCCTCCCTCGACCGAGATCTCGATCGCTCCATGCAACACGTTTCAAAAAGTGCCACCTCAAATTCTGAAAGCGAGAGATCCCTCCACCCCTCCATCATCCATCCGGCCGGGAGCATATAGGAGGATCACCGTGCCGTTCTCACGCGCGGCACGAGCGATCGATCGATCGCGGTCGCGGCCCTGCCCCCGCTCTTCACGAGGACATGCGCGTGTCCCCGTATGGTCCCCTTCCTCACCCTTTGCCTCCCGGCCGTCCCCCCTCTCGTCGAGACGATGATCCGTCCGTGGATCTCAGTCACTGGTCTAGCTTCTTCTTCTCGGGGCCGCGCGCCGGCCATCCAATTATGCACGCTTTGTCCGTCCGTCCAAACGCCCTTTCCGATCGACGCGGTCCCAGCCGAGCCAATTATGCGCTTGCTAAACAGACCTTTTTCATCCTCCCGTCACTTTTTTCTGTCGTCGAACGTACTACGTTGGGTCGTACTCCTACTCGCGATTCACGCACATTCTGGTGGCAGCGGAAAGCAGCAGGTATCCGACGACCGTTCTTGGCAAAACGAGCGCGCAGAAGAGACAGCGGAGCTCGCCGCCGCAGCTGGTAAACGTAGAAGGATTCGTTCCTACTATTGCACAAATTGAGCGTGGTGTGGGCGATCGAGCACGGGCTGTGAATCTGTGGTGCCGAGTACTAATGGCAATGGCAAGCCGAGACCGACTTGAAGTCGCTCTCGGACGGGGATGCCTGGGGCGTGGCCCTGATGATGACCGACGGACCCTTCCCAGCCGTGCCGCTTTCACCGCTCTTGGGTTGAAAACGTTGGGAATGTCGCAGCCGAGCCGAGCGGCACGTACGGCGCGCTCGCTGCGTCGTGCACGTGACGAGGAGGTGGATGCCCCGTCCCGGCCCCGGACGAGCCAGCGACAGCGTAGAGCCGCGCGTAGTGCGTCAAGCGGATTTGTGGTCCTGGCCGGGCCTCCTCCCGATTTACTCCAACTCCTCCTCCTGTTAACACAGCTGTGCGTCAAGTGGATGGGTGCAAATTCCCTGCTGAGATGTGCATAATGCAGAGTACTGTGGCATCTGGTACAGTACGCAAACAGCACCTTGCGTGTGGTATTGTAGCAACAGAAATAAAAATTACTGTTCGCTTTTTTATTGTTTATACTTCATTGTAGCAATCAATCTGGTTCATCTATTTTTGATCCGCCGTTTGAAAAGCTATTCAAATGCCACGCTACAGTCTCTGAATTTTTCCCTCTCCGGGAGAGGATGCCAATCCCAAGTGGATGAACACACACGCAGCTGCGCTGGTGCCTACTGTACCTGCCGGCGAAGCCGAGGCAGCTGAGCCGTCCGGCGTCGTCCCCTTCCCGCGGCCGAACGCTGCTCCGCTTTAATACGGGTCGAAGTTCTGGGTCAGGTTTAGCTCGATCGCCAACCAGTTGTTGGGCGCTAATTAACTCGCACGTTCTCGGTGGTGGTTGTTTGTACGTCCGGGGTCACCGGCGCCGGCTGCCTCTGCACGGCGCGTGATCGCCGGTTGCGTACCGTGCGGAGGTGGCAATGCGGATGGTTGCTGCCGGTACATTCATGCGCGTGTTCCCGATCCGGCAACAGCCATGTTAACTAGCCGCAGCGACCTGGTAGGCCACCCCCGATCTTTAGGAATGGTTGGTCGAACGAACCATCATCACGCATGGGGCCGGTTAGTAGCACCAGCAGCAGTGCGAGTAAACAATTTCAGTTGATCTGCTGTCAAGGTAAACCGGTCTCTGAATAGAACGAATTTCGTTGGAACAGATGTACTACTCACTCTGTTCTTGTAGTAGTTTCTTGTAGTACTAAGTGCTATGCAACTGCAAAAACGTGGAGTCCCTCGTTTCCTCTCTCCTATCCGTCCTGGTAAGCGCAGGCCGGGATGATCACCGATTCACCGGGGTCTCCGCATACGCGCGGCCGGATCAGCCGATCTCTGAATAGAACGAATTTCGTTGGAACAGGTGAGTACTTCATAGAGTTCACAAATTTTTCTTTTTTATTTATTATTTTCGCATTTTAATACACATTTTTTTATTTTTAATATATTTATATCTTTATCTTTTTTTTTATTTTTAACACATTTCATCTTTTTCGCTATGTAATTCTCATGCACATGTCTAAACGGACGCAGAGAGTAGTAGTTTCTTGTAGTACTAAGTGCTCTGCAACTGCAAAAGCGTGGAGTCCCTCGTTTCCTCTCTCCTATCCGTCCTGGTACGCGCCGGCCGGGATGATCACCGATTCACCGGGGTCTCCGCATACGCGCGGCCGGATCAGCCGATCTCCGTGAAGCAGCACTAGCTGCGTGCCTGCACCTAGCTAAGAGAGGCAAAGCCGCAAAGCCCACGGCATCGGATTACTTTGGCTGGCCTCAGCTCACCGGCAACGCGTGCCTGGTTGGCTAGCTGCTGCAAGTGTGGGAGTAGCCGTGCAGGAAGACACGTCGTCAAGTGGGTTTGGACGAGTCGGCGCCGAATGCGCTTCCTGCTCCTGCCGCACGCATCTATCCGGTGTGGACGCCAAAATTTTCTTCACGGCAGGAGTAAATCTTTATCTTTTTCACTTTTAACCGTCTACGGCTACTAGCAGCAGTGCAGGTATGTGCTGCGGCTATTCTGGTGATGACGTAGTGTCGTATTACTACTCCTAACTGCACGTACCGGGCAGTCGTCTATGTCTTGTCATGTTTGTATAGCATGGCATCTGGTCCTAGGTGGCGGTTAGCGGACGTGCTCGACTATGCCAGCTTGGCGACCACTATACAGCTGTGAGCCCTGGTCTTCATTTCAAAACATTGCAGAAGCATGGACCACGCACGGAGTACCGAGTACTAGGACAAGTGTTTGTGTTACGCTGAGATCACGTACCTGTATGGCACGTACTGATCCGGGAAAACAGAATATCCACAATGGTTAAAATATGGTTGCGAGTTGAACTTGTGTTGACAATCATCGACGTGGTTTCGCGCACGTAATGGAGCGTCACCTGTCACGTCAAGAAAACAAAATTAGGAGCTGAACTCATTGTTTTGTCACTACGCTGGGTAAGTATAGATTCGAATCACGCAGACAATCCGTTGGAGAAAATCGCGCGCGATGCCCATGCATCCATTCATCCATCCATGATTGCATGCTTTTGATGACCCGATAATGTCCTAATGACAGGTTCCTAAATAGAGTAAAATATTTCCACACAAAGCATGGACATGACCCGAAAAACTAATGTAGTTCAAAGATTCCCAGAAAGATGACTTCACTGGTCTTGCTTTTCCATTTTCTCTCTTACGCAAGGATGCTTATATTCTGTTCAATGTAGAGGATTCTGCTGAGATGATTTCGTCGGCAGCGTGGTGGTGGTACGACGATCTCTTGGCGGTGGGAACTCCAAGAAAACAAAAACCTGCGAGACGCCTCACGTCGCGAGACGCGACGGTCGATGTGACGGGGACGGACGGGCCGGTTTCCTCGTGGCCGACTTGAATAAAGCGGGGTCCCCTGCCAGCCGTCGCGTCCGCCAGCCATGCACGCCGCAACGTCGAGTCCCATCCACGCCGCGCCGCTCACCGGCGGGTCGCGGGTCGCGATCCCACCTGATTCGTTCGCTCCTCCGCCGGGGCCCTTGCCGGCTGTGAACCAGCTGGTGGTGGAATGGAGTGGAATCCCATCAGCGTTCTTCGTTGAAAGCGAGGGGTGCTTTGTTCTGTCCTTGCAAACCGTAAATCCCTGTTGATTAGCCGTCGACGAGCAGCGCTGTACCAATGGTATATTCTACCTATATACTTCGTAAGTACAGTGAGTTACTGTAGTTACTGTGCTTCTAGTCTCTCCGCCGTCGACCTTGACCTAGCCATGGCATGGCCTGTTACGGCAGCGTTTCGACAGGAGGGTGGGTTAATTGTCCACGATTGACATTTTAAATTCCTTCGTGGCTGATCTACCGCAGCAGATACAGAGACACTACTATTATGGCCAGGCTCGGCTGATCTCACGGCCGGCAGCCGCATCGCTACGAAGAACAGTTCATGCCCATGCGAGCACGCCAAAGGCAACCGCAGCTACAGCCAAACAGCGAGCGCAAGGTTGCAAATCAGCTTATCCGAAGCACATGGAGCGCGCGGGCACGTAGGCACCGCGAGGCGCAAACGTGGCGCGAGCGCGTCAGTGACGACGCGAGCGATCCTGCCGGGGACCCGCTCGGCCCATCCGTTCGTTCGGTTGCGTGCGTCGGCGACAAGCGCACGCCCCGCGGCCGCTTCGATCCATCCGCTGCGCTGCGACGCGCGGAATGCGATGCGCGGGCGCATACACGGACACGGCCCGGCCGGGGTAAAAGCGGGCGAGTCCCATAAGCAGATTTTTTAAGCGGATTACATCCAATCATTAGCCGTCGGATAAATAAATTACGAATAAAATAAATTTTATATATTTTTTTCAAACGATGTGTATTATATATATATATATATATATATATATATCATTTACCCATCCGCTACATACATCTCAACTTATAAAAGATTTACTCGTGAGTCCCGATGCGATAGCGTGCAGTGTAGGAAACCGGTCGTTCGTTTCAATGCGCGCGTTATGGTATGGATGGTAGGTTGGTTGCCAACTTGGATGCCGGCGGGTCCTATTCGCCGACGACGGGACGGGGAAGAGAGCGGGGGGCCCCTGCTGCGCGCCGAAAAAGAGCGGCGACGGTGGGCTATAGTAAGGGAGTTTCTGCTGCTCTGCTCGGAAAAGATGCCAAGCGTAGGAAAGAGTAGTAAACCGCAAGCGAAGGGCTTTGTATGGAGCGGAGGCTTGGCACAGTGTTCTGGTGCGTGGCCCGGAGCGAGGACCCATCGCCACGGCCGTGTCTTCCTCGAGCGACACTGTTGCTCGCTAGTGGCCACAATAATGCCGTGATCATTTATCCGCTCGTTCGTCCGCCGGAAAATTCCCGACGCGCGACCCATCCCGTGACTTGATGTTCCCTGTTCAAACGCATCTCGGCGTCGTCTTGAAGCGACCGTTCAAACCTCGACGTGGTCAAATCTACCTTGCCGTTCGCGGTTCGCCTATATAAAAAAAATACTCCTACTGTAGGCCGGGACTGCGGGAGTACATGGCCACGACGCCTCCTGCTCGGCCAAACGTTCGCTATCATGCCGCCCCGAGTGGCCGAGTTTTACCAAATCACGCACTGCTCCTCAGAGTTGAGATACTGGGGCACCCGCCGAGACGGCTCCGCGCGCGTACGCCTCGATAAGGCCGGGGTTGGCACGCACGCATGCACGACAGCATTCTGATCGGCGAGAGTAGTTTACGACGCGAGAGGCGCGCGCCGTTTGCTCGTAACCGGAGCGAGGTGGTCTCCTGTGGAAGGCCGTGCAGCGGCGCGCGCGCGCGTTGGGTTACAGTACCGGAGAGGCGAGACCTCGGGCTCCCTGCAACGGCGTCGTGGCTTGCAAACCACGCCGTCCGGACCTCGGCGCCCCTGCCGGCCCTCGCCTTGGGGCTCGGCGCGCCGTTTGGAACTTTGGATGGATCGGCGCTTAGCTTAATTAATCGGACGCCAAACTCTGCGTCGTCTCCATCATTCCGATGGCGCTGGCGCACGCGCGGCCCCATGCACATGTTCCTGCCTTTTGTCCCGCGCGCGCGCACGCTTGGGAACCCGAGTTCTTCAGCTGGGACCGGCCTAGCTAGCGTACGCATAGTCCTCGTATCGTACATGTTCTATATATCTCTTTCTTTCTCTTCCGCCTCTTCTCTTAAACCCATGCATTGTCTCCCTACAGCATGCAGGGAGGAATAGACAATACTACTATGGAGCACTCCTTTCTCTTCGATCTGGCTTAAGCTCTCACGAAAACGGGCTTCAGTGTGTGAAGTTCTACTCATTTTCAGAGTAACACGGCGATGAGCACATGCCAACATTTTGTCCGCGACAGTTACTGGATCGCCAGGTACTGTATGGTGGGAAGAAAAAGCCTGGGAAAATGACGGTAGAAGCTTTGCACGCCGATGCAGACTGTGGCTTGGAACTTGGAAGCTGCAACAGTCTCATTTTTTAAATCACACTAATATTTGTCTTTTTACTACGCCTTACAGTACTCAACTACTCAGAATGCATGCATGTGTCTCTTCAATAGCTTGTTCGGTACAGTAATGTTGTCATTACAGTGGTTAGCTGTGCAGCTGTGCTGTCTTTTTTGGTACTGAGGTGATCGATCCTGTCTGCGGGATCTATGGTGGTCTCTATATTACCATGGTTGAGCATAGATACCGGATACTGCTGGAAAGGAATTAATGGAGAAACTGTCCTGCTCGCATATGATCGAAGGTTTAGCCTCGCGGATTGCATTCCCATGGACGCAGCTAGCTAATCAACAAAAGCACACCTTCGGGGCACAGCTCTGATTAGTTGCTACTCCTCTCTGAGGCTTAGTTTGCTTTCTCTGTATTCTTGAGCAGCTAGCGTGCTGCTTCTCTGATGGCAGCGCTCTTGCCACTTTTTTTCAAAAAAAAAGTATACGTAGTACTCCTGTTGCGAAAAACGATTTCCATACATGCAATGCGGTCGAGTTGCAGATCTCGAGTTGACGCCTTACTTAACACACATTTCGATCCTTTTTCACATAGTTTAATTAGCGACAGATTGAGAGCTTTCATGCGAGACATACTTTACACCAAACATCGAGCTTTAGCTAGTACTAGCACCAACGGCATAGGAGCACTTAACAATGGCCAGGGAGGATGTGCACGACATGGCTGGAGAAGAAAAGAACAAAAGAGAAGTCTTGCTTGCGAGATTGGGTGGAACCCAACGATTAGCTTGTTTATGTCGCACGCTCCGAGGAAGACACAGCAAGATGCCAACCCTAACTAATCCGGCCATTCTTAATTTAGAGATAGTGATAGCATTGATCACAGCCATACGAAAGGGAAAACAGAGGTTTATTATTCTTATGGTACAGTAATTTCTCTGTCTCAAATTATAAATTATTTTAGATTCAATAATTTTTTTAAATTATAAATCATTTTTACTTTTTAATACACTTTCTCTTCTTCCAAAACTTCTTTATCTTTATCTCTTCTGCTCATCTTACTTTTTCTACTCTTTTTAATTTTCATATTCAACTTTAAAATGAGTTATAAATTGAAACGGAGAGTACTTACATAAGTAGTACTACACTTCAAAATGATATCATGTCCACCACGTACAGTATTTATTAACATTTCAGCCTATAACAAACAATTTAATTACCGCAGTTATTTAAATTTACCGATATGAAAAAGAAGACAAGTTTGTGACACTACGCAATACTACTACCGCATAAGCTCGAGGTTCCGGCAACACAGGCGAGGAGACAGTCCCAACGTAAGCCCTAGATTAAGACATGATTATAGGCACCCCGTTTGCGCCAACCAACCCCTTTCTAACCCCCGACTTTGCGAGCCCCGTTTTCTCGTTAGCCGAGGAACAATGCGTGCCTCCGGTCACATGGGGAGAGAGAGGGAGGAGGAAGGAATCTTTGGTTTTATTTACGCGGGGGCGCGTGCAGCACAACACACCCCGTCCTCTACATGGTCCCGCGGCCTTGGGATTTGTGCCCTCCTGGCCAAAGCGAGGATTGACCGCACCGCCTCCATGAGTGAGGCGTGGCCTCATTTTTTTAAATTTCTCCGTTCATAATTATAAATTATTTTTATTTTATATAAAAATTAAAAGAACAATAATTATAACATTTTAATTTTTGTTACAGAAATTAAAGAGAACAGAAAAAATATATTAAACAGAAAATGAAGAGAAAAGACATATAAATAGAGATTTATTGAAAAAAATGTGTTAAAAAATAAAAAAATCTATTAAAAAATAAGAATAATGAGAATAAAATTTGAATATAAAATAATTTATAATTGTGAATGAAAAGAGTATAATAATGCATGACGCCTCGCCGCGGTGCGGACCGCAGCTGTGGCTTGGCGGAGCTTAATTTGTGGTTGTTGTGGACCACCAGGGCATGAGCTCTTCTTCGTCTTCGCTCGCGGTAGAACACCGTAGACTTGTTCAAGTGCGTACTGTATTTTTTGGAGTATCTTGTATACGATGGCGGATCGCGTGTCGTTGGCTTGGCTGTACGAGCTCAGGGAGGGAGGCGGTCGTCCTCTCCGACGCGGCCACGCCTTTTCGGCGACGAGAAGGCTGCGGGGCACGCACGCCCACCACGACGACGCGCCTCTCCTCGCGCGCGTCCGATCCGTAGGATCCAAGGGAGCGGTACGTGCAGCACCAAACCGGAGGATTCGAGTCCCAGTCCTCTCTAGCTGGTATATACGGTCCGGATGCGAACCACTTTCCACGAGTCTCCACCGGCCGGCCGGACAGGGGTAACGTAGAGCTTAATCCCAGTTTACTCGTAGATGGACAGCACGGTTACCATGGTTGGGGTTTAGTCCTAGACTATCTAGCGTGAGAGACCCGCGAGCTAGGGCGACATCTTCCTTGGTACTTGCGTTGCGGAAAACATCTCTCAATGTGCCTTCGTGCTTCTCCATGCCTGCAGGAGTCTAGGTATCAGTTGCCTTGGACACGTAACACTAGAATACTGTTATTTCGTAGTATAGCTGATTAAGCTAACAAGTATGGATGGCTAAGCTAACCACCTCGTCGAAACAAAACAAAGGTACTCCGTAACCAACAGGAGCGTAAGCGGCAACGAGGGAGCGCCGGAGTGATGCGAGCTCGTGGGCCTGTGTGGCCCGGAATTGGGAAGTCGTCCAGGAAGCCCATTAATGTGGACGGTCGTAAAACTCCCTGGTCATAAACGTCTCGGCTGGCATCGCGCAGCCCACACCAGCGGTGTGTCCGTCCTCGCTACGGGCCTTTTTTTTTTTAGAAAATGGAAGGCACGGCGGCCCATCTCACCGGGCGCCCCTGAAAACAGTAAAAAAAGAACGGAGAGATCGGATTAAATTAGGATTGAGCTTAATTTGTACTTTCTCCGTTATTTAATTGATGTCGTCGTTGATTTTTAAATTCAACTTTTTACCTTTCGTCTTATTTAAAAACTTTGCTCGAATGTGTAAAATTTTAAGTTAGGATTCAAATAACTCTAATGATAAATCAAATTATATCAAAATATATGAAATTTATCAAATTTTTTTTGAATAAGACGAATAGTTAAAGTTGAATTTAAAAGTCAACGACGACATTAATTAAAAAACGGAGAAAATATTTATTTTTAAACTAAAATATAGTAAAGGTTGATTTCAGTTGTGACATGGTCAATGGGTCGAGCTCTTTTATCATTCCTACTCTTGTTGAGTTGAAGTTGTTTACACCGCACATACTCAAATGTGCTACTACTTCTGCTGCATTCCTAGCTGGTAATGAATCTCATATGCTGGTGATTTCACAATTCTCTACAGGGTGGAACGTTCGTGTTCAGAGGGAAAGACCTGGTGCGTGCCTAGAACGAATTTGTGAATTGGCCAGTTCTACGTGAATATAAAAAGGATTTAAGGATGTTTTAGAATTGGAAATCACTCTTGTATTTAAAAGTCTGAAAGATAAAAAAATTACTGTTTTCCAAATTAGAGTACGAATCTGTTTTGGAATTGGCACTATGGAAAGCGAATCTACCCCCAAGGTATGACTCGTTGTACACTTGTACGGTGCCAGATTGTTCCAATTTTTCGGACGTCGTACAAGGAGCTGAAGGCCTCCAGGCTCGAACGTACTTGGCGTATATTCAACAGTTCATCTCCATAGCCTCAAAAAATGGGAAAGAAAAGGAAAAACTCCGCAGCCCATGGGCTGATTGCAAGAAACAAGAGGAAGGCGTAACAGGGCCCACGCGATAAGCTGCAAGCCAGCTTGCTCAGCAAGTGCCAAGTGTACACCAGTTGGATAGCCTTGGTCTCCATTCCGTCGTCGCCACTCGCCGCGGCTCACCTCCGACCGTCGCAGTCTTCACGACTCCTCCGGCTGGCCCCGTGTCTTCTCAAACGTTCTAGAACACCCGCCTTCTTTCTTCCTCTCTCCATTCCAAACCTCTTTAAGCTCCCCGCTGAACCTGAGCCCGGGTCATACGATCTTTGAGCAGAACAGTAGAGCGAGCAAGCTAGCAAGCACGTGCATCAAGATCAGCAGCTCGTCGCCAATGGCGTCTGCTTCCGTAGTCACTTCTATCTTGTGCAGCAACACAAGCAGCAGCGCTTCCACCAGCAAAAGTGCAGCCGTACCAAGAACAACACGGATCCCTCTCTTCTCCAAGAACCAGTACAGGCCGTCTCTTCGGCCTCTTAGGACTGGTTCCGTAGTCAGGCGATCGGTGCAGCAGCAGCAAGAGGAGAATACGGCGCCGTCTTCATCTGTCGCCGTAGCCTCCGACGAGCAGAAGGAGAAGGCGACGGAGTCGCGTCACGTCGGCGGGGACGACGATGCCAAGGCATCGGGTCATGTTGGAGGAGACGGCGGCCACAAAGAGGGCGATGCCGAAGGGCAGAGGAGGAAGGAGGAGCAGCAGGAGGTGGACTGGAAATCGGACGAGGAGTTCAAGAAGTTCATGGGTAACCCGTCCATCGAGGCCGCCATCAAATTGGAGAAGAAGCGCGCCGACAGGAAGCTGCGCGAGCTGGACCGCGAGCCCGACGCCAACCCCGTCGCCGGTCTGTTCCGGGGCCTGGTCAAGGACCAGCTGGCTCGCGAGAAGCAGAGGCTGGAGCTGGCGGAGAAGACCTTCAAGGCACTTGATCTCAACAAGGTGATTGATTATTAACCTCTTCTCTTTCCTGATGAGTGATGGATCTTTGTCTCGATTGGTTGGATTGGGATCGTTGTTGACGAATGGAAAATTTTGGGCTTATTTGGGCGTGCAGCTCAGGAGCTGTTTCGGGTACGACACGTTCTTCGCGGTGGACGTCAGGAGGTTCGGCGACGGCGGGATATTCATCGGGAACCTGAGGAAGCCCGTGGAGGAGGTGCGGCCCAAGCTGGAGAAGAAGATCGCCGAGGCGGCCGGAACAGAGGTCACCCTGTGGTTCATGGAGGAGCAGAACGACGACATCACGAAGCAGGTAATAACCTGAATCTCATCACTTGTGGTCCGTGCACATTTCTTTCAACCTCTGAAGGATGATCATGGAAGTGGCACGTTCCAATTTGCGGTTCTGGTTCAGGTATGCATGGTGCAGCCCAAGGCGGAGATCGAACTCCAGCTCGAGATCACCAAGCTCAGCACGCCGTGGGGCTACCTGAGCGCCGTGGCATTGGCTGTCACGACCTTCGGGACGATCGCCCTCATGAGCGGCTTCTTCCTCAAGCCCGGCGCGACGTTCGACGATTACGTCTCCGACGTGCTTCCTCTGTTCGGCGGCTTCCTCTCCATCCTCGTCGTGTCTGAGGTAATCTCCTGTCTCCAAGGCTATCTTATGTGTTCACCATATCTGTCGTGCGTGCTAATGATCTTGCAACGGTTCATGAAATCATGATGTCACTGCAGATCGCCACGAGGCTGACGGCAGCGAAGTACGGCGTGAAGCTGAGCCCGTCGTTCCTGGTGCCGTCGAACTGGACGGGGTGCCTCGGCGTGATTAACAACTACGAGTCGCTGCTGCCCAACAAGAAGGCCCTGTTCGACATCCCGGTTGCACGCACGGCCAGCGCGTACCTCACGTCGATCGCGCTGGCCGTCTCGGCGTTCATCGCCGACGGCAGCTTCAACGGCGGCGAGAACGCCCTGTAAGTCCCACAGGCCACAGCTGATTAACCTATCTTGCCCGCTGCTGTTAACAACCATTTGGTGATACACCAGCAGAGCTCTGACAACTCTGCATCTGATGGCAACGAGTGCAGGTTCGTCCGGCCAGAGTTCTTCTACAACAACCCGCTGCTATCGTTCGTGCAGCTGGTGATCGGCCCGTACGCCGACGAGCTCGGCAACGTGCTCCCTAACGCGGTGGAGGGCGTGGGCGTGCCCGTGGACCCGCTGGCGTTCGCGGGCCTGCTGGGCATCGTGGTCACGTCGCTGAACCTGCTGCCGATCGGGCGGCTGGAGGGCGGCCGCATCGCGCAGGCGCTGTTCGGGCGCGGCACGGCGGCGCTGCTGTCGTTCGGCACGTCGCTGCTGCTGGGCATCGGCGCCATCAGCGGCAGCGTGTTGTGCCTGGCGTGGGGGCTGTTCGCCACGTTCATCCGCGGCGGCGAGGAGATCCCGGCGCAGGACGAGATCACGCCGCTCGGCAACGACCGGATCGCGTGGGGGGCCGTGCTCGCCGTCGTCTGCCTCCTCACCCTCTTCCCCAACGGCGGCGGCACATACTCCAGCACGTTACTCAGCGAGCCGTTCTTCAGAGGCGGTATCTAGACGTCGGCGTTGACGCAGGGTTGCGCGGCGTATTTGGAACATGGAGTAGTGTTTGTGTATAGTCTAGTACCATAGTCAAGCTATACTAACCACTATAAAGTATAAACTGAGAAGAGTTCGAGCGATTACATTTTGTGTATTCAAAAAATGAGAATCAAACGACGAAAATGGCTTCGGGAACGTGGCATGAATTAGCAGAAGACGTTCGCGATCCCGATCCTTACAGCAAAAATGATATTATTAGTGAATTCAACTAATCTACATATAACAGTTTCAACAAAAATGTAGAGAATCAAGGAGCTCCCATAATCAAGGAGCATTCTAACATTCAACTTGGTAATGATTCTAGCAGCTCTAAGCTGGGGCATATAGAGAAACATAAGCTGCTATTTGGATCAAAAGGTGATGGCTAGATAAAAACCAAACATACATAAGTGAAATGTAAAACCTAATATATGTGACGGTCTGTAAAAATTATTAAAACAAAAGCACGACAAAAATGATAAGAAATTGATCTATATTGAGGATGCATCTACTAACCTCATATCAATGCTTAAAATTGTATTCTTCAATACACATATTAGTCATCTGTAAAGGAATCTCGTAAGATATTGTGCTTGTCATGTTATTTACAGAAAGAAGGGAATGCCCACCTTTTAAAAAGACCCTGAATCATGGTCAAGCACCCCAATATATGAGCTTCCATTCCGCCTAGATAAGACATTTAGACCAAGGTTATGCTTCTAAGGTTCATGAAATAAATTGTTTGTCAGCAAGTATGAACACATGTAACAGGCTAACAACAAACGATTTTGTTAGTTATCTTTTTCATGGAAATCATATGAGCTGACACTAAAAATCCATGTTGGCTTTCATAACTCAGCATCGAGTGAATATTACCTGCTTGTAGCTCCTATCACATAGAAACCTTGACGCTAATCAACACCATCAAGTTCAGTAAGCAACTGTAGACAGAGAGGAATTCGAAAGACAATTTGATTAGGTAACATAACCTTGCCATCTAGCTTTCTTTAAGAGTATTTCAACCATTGAACAGTGGGCAAGTAAAAAAAAAAGAGGGACAAAAATGGTAGTATCCACTAATAAAAGAATCAAATTGCAAATGATTATGCACCTAAACCTTTACAGAAATGGTTGATGTTTATCCAACAAAAATAGTAAAACCAACACATATTCTTATCATCTTCTGTAATATATTTTTGGCAAGATGTAGAAACATTGAAATATGAATCCATTGGTAGTAATTTCATGATAGATTGGTAAGTGAGAATGACCCTAGTTAAAAATTCATAAGAACTACTATAAGATGTGAAGTAGTAAAAACAAAAAGATACCTTAATAGATATAAAAGCAAGCTGGGGGCCATGATATCTTACTGCCTCATCTTACCTCAGCCAATGTTCAATTCATGACGTCCAGAACCATTAGTCAACAAAGAATAAGTCCAAGCATATTAAGTCAACAAACCGAAAGTTAACAATGCATTATAATCATAAACTTATGGAAGAGCTCCCTGACTCACTTGCTTAAGAAACAAGTGCAGTAGTGACATGCTCTAGAATTGGTTCCTCTTGCATGTCGACTTCAGGCTCTCTTTTCCTGTATGCCGAGAAATGGGATGGCAACGGGTCGAGTTCGGGTCGGGTTTTGCAAAAACCCGCCCGACTCAAAAAATGTTGCGGGTGCAATATCAGACTCGCACCCGCACTCGCGGGTGAAAAGTGAAACCCACATCCGAACCTGTCGGGTTTCGGGCGGGTGTCCGGTTTCCGACGGGTTTTGTCACAAAGTGCATATATATCATAGTACACACACGGTTGTCAAGTTTCCATCGGGTTTTAAATCGGGTTTCGGATCGCCGTCGAGTTTCGGACTGGGTTTCGGATCTCCTGTCGGGTTTCAGACTGGGTTTCGGGTCCCTTGTCGGGTTTCAGATCGGGTTTCGAGTCTTTTGTCAGGTTTTGGGTGGTGGATTAAACTAAAAACGATTAAACTATATAATTGGTTGTATTCACGACTCGACGGGGCACTCGCGGTGCGAAATAAAACCCGCACCTGCACTCGATATTATGCAGGTTGGGTGCGGGTGCGACCCGTGAGTGAATTTTCACCCCCGCACTCGCACCCGTCGGGTGCAAAACCTGACGGGGACCTGAACCCGAGACTCGAATTGCTATTCCTAGATTTCAGAGTTATAGTTCTTGGCCAGCCAATTGCAAGGTTAAAGTTGGACAAGCAGGTAGATAAGTTGTACATGTTGATATATGCCGTAATACGAAAGATAAGTGGTAGTTCTATTTAGTGGCAAAAAATTAAGAAATAAGAAATTTTGAGCAACCTTAAATAGCAAAGCATATTAGCACGTGACAAAAGCAATTAGTACTGATAAGAATTTCTTGTTGAAAATTAATAGGTGAAGCTGCACTTGCTGGATCTAGCAATAGTGTGTGCTCTAACATCAAGAAAAAATCTAACGAGTACTAGAATGTAACATCGGATTTAAATATTGGTAAGAAAATTGACATGAAACCTTATTAAGATAAAATGAACCAATCACTGATAAAAGGATACTAACTACTGAACGTGCGGCCGAATCCGTCTATCGATCGATCAGCCTACCTCAATGGCCAGGCGTTGAGGTCGGCACCGCCGGCGCCGGCAGTGATGGCGGCGCCTTCTCAGGTGGCAGGATATCGACGGCGATGTCGTTATTGTTGGCGCCGTCGTTATCGGCGGCGTCGCTGATGATAGCCACCTCCCCGTCGGCGACGTGGAGGTGGGTGTGCAGCAGCTGCTGGTCCTTGCTGACCTCGTCCATGACCTGCTGCTGCTGCCCGGCTTGGATCTCCGACACCTCGCCGGAGTGCAGTGGCGGTTTCAGCCGAATCCGTTTGTCCGATGGCTAGATCCACCTGCCCCATCGTCGGATCCGCCCATTCCACCACCGAATCCACCCGCCACACAGTCGGATCTGCCAGTCCCATAACCGGATCCGCTAGAATCGGGTGTCTAGGCCGTGTCATAGCCGCTGGAGCGTGAGGTGGGGAGGAGAGTGCCTGTGGCGGAGGGAGATAGAGGAAGGTGGTGGTGGAGGCGGGTGCGCGTGGGGGAGGGGGAGAGAGGAGGCGTGGCCGTGTGGGAGAGGGACTGAGAGAATGGTGGGGGTTAGGGTTTCGCCTTTTATATGGCTTTGAGATTGCGGGGCGATCTGGGCATTAGGCCTTTAGTGGGCTAAAAATAATAGCGTCGGTTCTTGATGATGTCATCAGTGACCGCTATTGCTATGAAAATAATAGTGTCGATTTTTTATGATATCATCAGTGACCGACACTGTTATGAAAATAATAGTGATGGTTTTTGATAATGTCATTAGCGATGGACACTACTGTAAAAGATCAGTGTCGGGCCGTAACACTGGAAGGCTACCTTTGGCACCATAGTGTCGGTTTTTCTATAAGTCCAACATTGCTAAAAAAAATTGAAGTGACACCGTAGGCTCGTTTTGTAGTAGCGTCCGTCCACAAATAAATGCTTCTAATATTTTTGAATTTTTGAAATCAATATTTAACCATTCATTTTATTCAAAAAAAATTATGAAAAAAATAAAGAAGCTAAGCTTAAAAATATTTCTAATAATGAATTATTTCACAATAAAATAAATAATTTTTTCATAATTTTTTAGATAAGACGAATGGTCAAAGTAGATTTTTGAAAATTTAGAAAAATACTTATTTTAAGAAGGAGAGAGTATCACCATTAGATCATAGTTTTTGATGCACTTAAATAAACCCACTGGCGTACTCAGTGGGTGGACCAGGTATGCTGCGGCATACCTAAATTAATTTAGCTCAAACTGGTTCTAATACGTTTTCGATGCACTTAAATAAACCCACTGGTGTACCTAGTGGGTGGACTAGGCATGCCGCGGCATACCTAAATTTTTAGCTCAAACTGGTTCTAATACACGTGCTAATTAAATTCTTGATTTCAACATATATCTACATAGCAAATACGCATAGATAGTCTTAAAATATTGCTATATATAAGTACTTGATTTATTAAGGATGGGAATAAATAAATTTTAGATATTGATACTCTATTAGAGTTTTATGTAACTATCTTTTTCATCTAGATGCATCTGCTCTGTTGTGATTTTTGACACTAAATATATTCAGTTCTACTGAAATATTCAAGCGAAACATTTAGAATATTTAATTTTGAATAGCGGAATATTTGATAGAAAGATATAAGTTTTGGTCTATAGTGATAGAATATCTGTTTTTTTTAAATATTTATCTCTGAGCACGATGCATATATAAGTTGAATTTTCTTTGGCCGCATATTTTTTAGATACAGTAAAATCTGATAGTCTTGGGTGATCGACTGTCACCTTTGACTATCACCTTTGGTTATTTCGAAAGAAAAACACAAATGCTCTGCAGTTGCTCAGTTTTTTTCCTCCTTCAGCCTTCGATGACTGACGTCGCTACCGTATCTACTGTCATCTTTGTTTGTATAGTCGCAAATTTTTTTTACATATTCTTTGTAAAATTCTAAGTACGTCACTAATAAACCAATCTGTCATCCCAATTTCTCACAAATTCTAAGAAAGATATAAATTTTGATCTATAGTGATAAAATATATATTTTTTTGAAATATTTCTCTGTTTTTTTATGAGCACGAGCTTACGATGCATATATAAGTTAGATCTTCTTTAGCCGCATGTTTTTTTAGATACAGTAAAGTTTGATAGTCTTGGGTGATTGACTGTCACCTTTGGTTATTCCGAAAGAGAAAGACAAGTGCTCTGCAGTTGCTCAGTTTTTCTCCTCCTCTAGTCTTCGATGACTGATGACGCTACCGTATCTACTATCATCTTCGTTTGTACAGTCACAAATTTTTTTTACATATCCTTCGTAAAATTCTAAGTACCCCACTAATAAACCAATCTGTCATCCCAATTTCTCACAAATTTTGGAAGTGTCCCCCACCGGGAGCAAGGGCCGGACGCCCGGACCACCATCAACTAACCCGATTCTCTCATGCGCTAGCTAACCCCGACCGGATGATTGCCGCGCTAAGCAAAGATCTCATCCTCCCTCACCCGACGACGCACGGCAAAGGCGTCCTCCTCCTCGTCCATCATGGGCGGCATGCTCGCACACATCGAGCGGTTCACTTGATCGGCTCGCGCGCGCGCGCGCGCCGGGCGATCGATCGGTCTCGGCGAGGCGGCGATGATTACGCCCGCTCCCTCCCCCGCGGCCTTGTTGTACGCGTGCCGTATCGCACACGCGACGTTGGCTCCTCGACGGACGCCGTACCGTATGGTAATCCTGCTACTAATTACCCTGTCTAACCTTAGGCTGAGAGCGTAGTTAGTTACCCGCGTGATCGTCAATCAGTAATGTCGCGCCCCGTCCTCTGGAAAGAGGGACAGCTCGCCGTGCCCAAGATTATGGTCAATGAGTGAGTTTGCTGCTTGCGGTAGCTCCATGAGAACACCTTGCTGCTACTCGTGGAGCACGATCAGTGCTCTATCAGGAGTATCTGTTAGTATTTGAATTGTTGTCATTAGAATAATAACTCTAGTTTAAATTTAAATTAAATTTATCATAACGATAATAACTTAGAAAATTGAGGGGGTGTATAAGCACGAGAGCTTCTTATGCTGGGAGAGGAAACCTGAGCTAATTACGCAGGTTTTGAAGGCTCTAAACTTTTCACGGTTTAGAACTCGCTTAGAGAAAATGTCAAAGCAAGCACACCCAGAGAAGAACCGAGGAGGGAGGAACAGCGAGAGCAGTAACAGCTAATGTTTCCCAATATTAAAACAGGCAATTTGGACTGGACCGTTGAATTAAGAATGGGGTGCCTTGGATTACCGCGAGCATGTAAACAGCTAATCACACCGACACATAATACAGTCCCAGATTCTCTCATTGGGATGCACAACAATTTGCCTGCCTGCCTGCCTATCTCATCTGCTAGTAGGAGGACCTGACTGCCCGACTAAAATCTTTTTCTGCGTCTGATTTTAACTTTACCAAGAGCTCCGTGATTTGATTGATGCTCAAGTTGTTCCATCACCACGTATATATGTTACACTATTTTTTTTTTTGGGGGGGGGGGGGGGGGGGGGGGGGGGTGGGGTTCTGCGTAGTAGCATAAAGAAAGAAAAAGGTTGAGAGATCTTGTGGAGATGGAGACACCTAAGCAAGGCGGCAGCAGCAGGATGCCTTACAGTGCATGCTTTGACCATATCCCCCAAATCCAGCTTGTCCTGAATTTTCTTCAGACTGTAGAGGACAAGAAGGTGAAAAGATTACAAGATTCCTTGTGTTTGCTTACCTCTCTCTCTCTCTCTCTCTCTCTACCCTTATTCTTTTTCCCTCTCTTCAGTCCCTCTGTGTTTTTTTTTTTGAGAGAGAACAGTCTCTCTGGGTTAAGAAAGAAAGAAGGGTGATGGCTGTAGATACGCTGGCAGGTGAGGAGGAGAAAAAAGCCCAAGTGTACAAATAGATGGCAGCATTTCAGTTAGAAAGAGGTACTGCAGCAGACTCACTCAAAGCTTGGTGTAGAAGAGAAGCACCCCTACCCTTATAAACAAAGCCATCACAATTTACTATTGAAAGTACTAGTAGCAACAGTGCTGCCACACACCTACAAGTAACAATTAACAGAAATGCCATAAGGATGATTTGACATTTTTGTAAATTCCCTCAAATATAGGTAAGAGTTTTGGCTACTGTTGCTCTACTGGCGGACCTGCCGTGATGGCAGGGTATTCCCAGGAATACCCAGCTTTTTTTAAAAAACATGAGTATATATTACTATATATGTATATATTAATAATTTATGATTCCTTTGAAAAGTAATATTTTCGTAAGAATTATATAGAAATTTCAGCTCTGTTTGAAATGCGAGAATTTTTCTCTGTTTCTGCGTTTTTTCTATGAAACTAAACTAATTTTCGTGAAATTCCTCTAAGACTCCTGCATTGCAAACGGAGTCTTCATACAAGAAACATGAATTTTTCTCTAATCTAAACGAGGCCTTAAATAGAGCCAAGTTTACTTTCAACATAAATTTTTCTAAAGGAGCTCATTCGATGAAGCTTGTCCAGTTATATCCTAATCATTTCTAAATAGGATTTCGTCATCTTTTTCAACTTGATCACTTCATAACTGATATGCATACACAAGAAAGATTCTGAAAAATGTACAATGGCTGAACTTTCCATTATGTTAATTGAAACAAAGAAATGTATCAGATATGATGTTATAACTTATAAAATTTGTACTAATTCTTTCACTAGCAACTGCTAGTGTTGAGAGGGTATTCTGCCCAATGAATTATATACATGAAGAACAAATTTAAAAAATAAAATGCGAGGTTAATATTTTAAATGATTGTATGGTTGCACTTATCAAGAGTGTTTTTTTTCTAAAAGCGTAGAAAAATTATAATTTCTCTTAAGTAGGTTGAGTATGTCATGGATAAAAGTAATTTTTTTATTTTTTATTACATGAATTTTTTTAATAAATCAAGAATACTCAACTCTTATTTCCTGGATCCGCCACTGGCCTCTAGATAAGCAGCACCCTGCCTTGCTACTTGGTAAAAAAATAATTCACTTCAGAGTTCAAACTTGCATCTACTATCTCTATTACAGAATAAATAAAATAACCAAAAATGATAATTTTTTAATAGCAAGCAAACTAAGGCCCACAGGACATTAAAGTTATGCAGGGCAAGGGCAAATGAGCACTGCAGGCTATATTTTACTCCCTACTTTATTTTTCTTACTCCCTACTTTATTTTTCTCCTTGCTGCAGCCTATACAGCTAATCTTTGTGTACTAAAGTAAAGTAAGCAGCAGTAAACTACTCCCAGCAGTACACTAGTCTGCTGTTACCTTTGATTAGGTGTTAGCTCAAGCTAAGGTTTTGGAAATATTAGGAAGGAGAGAGAGAGAGAGAGAGAGAGAGAGAGAGAGAGAGAGAGAGAGAGAGAGAAGG
>BCLH01000777.1:35107-80167 GCA_001602315.1 Zoysia pacifica
TGGGTGGGAGGAGGGAGGGAGGCCAGGAAACGGAGCTCTCAAGTGCACAGCAACGCCAGGTAATTGCGCAAACGAGAAAGATCATCTGGCTAGCCGGTCACGAGTTCTTCTATCTCAACGCATTTGTCTCCGCTTGCAGGTGAAATCGGTTCTCTGCTTGGGAGGGTCCATGTGATTTCGCCGTCAGGTAATTTTCAGACAGTTATTATTTCGAACATTTTCAGCACCTGTTCCTTTCAAGATCTTTACACCACCTCGTTACACGGTGGAGTAGTCAAAGGTTGTTGCTTTCCTTCCTTCTGTTCTTGGAAAGCTTCAACTCTGCATTAGTTACTTCTTGCAGATCCTACTCCTGCTATCTGTGCATTCAAGTAGCCTCACGCGCGCACCAGTTCAGTTTGGACTTTTAAGTTGCCCTCTTCCTTTAGCGTATCGGTAGATTTCGATGATGTGAATGTTTTCTCTTAGTTCGCATTTGCACTTTTCAAGGTTTTAGAGTTCATGGTCTTTCCAAAATTACGAAGACTTCATAGGCTGATCAAATCCTCTGTGCAGTCGCCTCCATCTTTTCTGTGTGCTCCAGAAGCTGGTAGTCCTGTACTCCTGTGATTTTACTCATCGAAATAGTCCCCCTTAGTTTCAATTGCGACGTTATTTGAAGTTTCTCGGAGGTAGCGGCCTAGCCATGTCCTAAAGGAGCTCCTTTGGCTGGTTAGTTCTTAACTTGCTTGGAAGTTCGTCTAGTGAAACGTCACTCTTTTTCTTCAAAGTTCCACGGCACATGCCTAGTTCTTGAAGATTTGGTAGGCTTTTATTGTTTCCAATTAGCTTTGGTGTTTTTAGTCTTTTAGGAAGTGCAGGCACTCCTCCCTTCTCGTCACTTTGCTTCAAAAGACTAAGTGAATGTTGTTTGCTTAATGATGGGGTTATTTCTCCTGTATCTCCTCTACCTTTATGCTCTGGGTTAAAGTTTCACTTTCTGGACTGTGTGTGCTTCTTTACCTGTAACAGATTTTGTTTTGTTCCCTAAGGCTATGAACAAAGCATATCTCCAGCTGTAACACAGTTACAGCAGGCCTTTGCTTGGACGGTGGATCGTTCTTTTGCCCGTCTTATATCTTTAGATAGAGATTGTGTGGTTGTTCTTGAAGGTACCGGTTTCTTTTCACCTCTGTTAGGATTACCAATTATGGTGATTCTATTTTCCTTCAATCAAACTACTTGAGGTATTCTTGTGTATAAAGGGGGTTGCAGACTTGATTTATCAAATTTCACTCATTTGATCAAGGCACTAGTATTTATATGTCCTTATGGGACAATGTTGCAGCAGTTTTGGTTCAGCTAGTTCATCTTCTATCTACCGTGAAACAGGGAAGTAAGATCCCTTCGAGATGTACTCAGGCCAGCAATCTGATCAAAGTTCTAGCGCAAACAGCAACAAAGAATTCATGGAGGCAGGCTGGAATTCTATTGCGATGCATCAAAAGGTGGATTTTAACAGTGGATTATATGGATTCGGGCCTTACAGCATGGAGTTAGAAGAAAGACAAGGATTGTACAGACCGTCCACTGGTTAGTAGTTCTTACCATGCCAATAGATTGAATTTCTAAAGGTGATGATTTTGTACCTAATGGCAATACTAACAATTCACACAGGTGCATCCAGTCAAAACGTCCAAATGAGAGATGGGCTTAGTGGAGGTGTGAAGAAGAGTAAAGGAATGGGTGACTGTGTTACCTTGTTGCAAGTACGATTTTTTGCCTCTCTTCCTCTAGTACAGACCTCTGAGCAAAATTATAGTTCAATCTTTTCTTATGGTAGTGACTGACTTCCTTGTAATTGTTGGCTCTAGCCTGTGGGAGTGGGCGATCAACAAACAGAGAATTCATCTCAGCCAGAAAGGAATTCTGTGGAGGAGGGAAAGAGAAAGATTTCACCCAAATCGCAAATCAAAGAAGATTCTTCTGATGGTGATGGTACAAAAGAGGATTATGTTCATGTCCGAGCAAAGCGAGGCCAAGCAACTAATAACCACAGCCTTGCAGAAAGAGTATGCATCTCCTTACTAGATAAGGATCTATCACTTCACTGACCTCAGCTTGCTTTGTGCTCCTTACTCAAGCATGAATTTGATGAACTTTGCAGCTAAGGAGGAAAAAGATAAGTGAGCGAATGAAGCTGCTTCAAGATCTTGTTCCAGGATGCAATAAGGTAGTTTCTTATTTAGTAGAAATAACTTTTCCTAGAACCTGTTTCCTGGACATGACCTTATTCCTTCTTTCAGGTCACTGGAAAGGCAGTCATGCTTGATGAGATCATCAACTATGTGCAGTCACTACAACGACAAGTTGAGGTAATGTTGGTGTATCTGTAGTTGAATTGATTTAGATGATGTGTTTCACCTTGTTAGAATATCATCCAATACTCATGCAATTTTGAACTGGCAGTTCTTGTCAATGAAACTAGCAACTGTCAACCCTGAGCTTGGCTTTGACATCGAGCAGATTCTATCCAAACAAGTAAATCCACTCCCTATGATTATGTCTGTCTCTGTATGTTATTTTAGGTCAACTTTGTTCAATGCATATTCTTGTTTTCAGATGATGCTTTCACAAGATAGGCATATTGCATTCTATGGAGCTGATCCAGGATCAACCAGCCTTGTTGCTCAATATAACCAAGGAATAATGCAGCCGAAAATGATGTGCAGTGTTTCCAATCCAGTTGATGTTTTGCAGGGAACGATCCACGATGTTTCCATTGTGAACCAGGTAAGTATAGGCCATCTGGTGGCGTGCTAATCTAACATATAATCTGATGTTAAGTTGATATAATTCATTGAACTTTGGAATCTAGATTCCTGCAATGTGGGAAGGACTTCAGATACCTCATATGAATTTCAGTGCTGGTGTGCCAGCAGATAGCGGCGGCACCAACCGTGCTGGTATGCCTGACTGCCTGCTCTTTCTTTTTCTTAGAAAATGCTCCCTTCGCTTTTAATTTGTTATCGTTAGGACTACAAGTTTAAGAGTGGAGGGAGTAGAGTTAAAAAAAATAAAAAAGAATGGAGGGAGTATATCTAATCATGGTATAATCCAACTTACCCAAATGTTCCTTTTGTGCTCAATAGGTTCCATGAAGATTGAACAATGAGTTGCCAGCATAGCTCTGGGATCGTTCTGTGAATCATTGAATCTTCTTGAAGAACTTACAGAATGAAGTTTTTGTATAGCTGGAGGCCTAACCATTCATTGCCGCTTCCCCTTCTGTTAGTCCCCATAGTGTACGATGTGTTGTTTGAAGATCATGTACAGATGGAGCTGAGAAACTGATTCCATTGTATGTTTCTGCTGCGCTTTAGCCTGTGAAAATTGGGAACCCAAATTATTCAGACTTCGTATGAGAGAACTTGTAGCTCTAGGGATGCCTGGGACCAACTGTTGACAAGCTCCTGAAAGACTAGTCGAACTGATATTTTTTTCGGAGTCTTGTAGGTACGAAAAATGCATTTAAGGGCCGTTTAGATCTTTAAAATTGAATTTATTTTAATAATTACAATTTAAACATAAATCAATTAAGTTAATATAATTATATATAAAATATATTTGTATATTTATTGTTATATATATAAAAAGATATATTTATATGTTGCATTTTTATTGTAGAAAAATAAATTAAAGAGTATGTTATAAGTTGAAGAATAAAATTATAGAATAATAATCTATACAATCCATTTCCATCTCACACCATCTCACATCCTATAAAATGAATTTGAGGTGAACTTATTTGTGAGCTTAAAAAAATTGTGAAATATTAAATTTCAAACTAAATAGCCTAACTTATTAAAATAAAAGGATCCAAGCAGCCCTTAAAGATTTTACGAATCATGCAATTCAAGAAAACTAATTACTACAGTACATTGGTATTTTTAAACCACTGCGTGCTAAGTATTCCCCCTGATAATGATAATTGCTCTTTTACGCTACAGAGGCCGCTGGCCCGGCCAGTCGCGGATAGCACATATCTGGCTTTTATATCAAGAAGATAGGCAGGGAATCTGACCACAAAGGCCAGGAATATGGTGTTTTTTTTGTGTGCAAAATTTCATGCTTGAAAATTGTTTTTAACGTCTAGATATAAAAAATAGTTTGTTGCATCATGATCCCTGTTCCTCATCAGGGTGCAGCATTCCATCAGGCAACAAACAAGTACTACACCCCTTCGCCACTTATAGTGACACATCTCAGGATACTATAGTACTATGGTGTAAAACTAGAAGCCTCCAAACTTGAGCGAGCTTTATAGTACACTCATTGCAAAGAAATTATTCTGCCTTCTTCCTCTTTCTTCTATCTTGTTCTCCCTGATTTTTCCTCCCTCGTCTCCTCGATTTGCCCTGCCAGCAAAGAAGAAAATTAGAACAAGGACTGCAAAAGTGCAGAGAGCTCAACAGACTGACTAACAGGGCCAATGCTGCTATCATCCATCTCCCAGACTGTAACATGTAGTAAAAATGGGCCAATTACATTCTCATGATCAAAAAGAAAAGTAAAGGAAATTCCAGAACAACTCAGGAACGGGGGCCCCATAGTGTCAGGTAGTGTAACTAAAGTTTGATCATATAATATTGCAAGCTGCATATTTGTTTTGTTTTAATCTAAGTTTTCAATTCATTGAATGGATATGCATACCTCAGCGGAGAAAGTCTTAAGGGGATCTCTACTTTTGCCTGATCCTCCCTTAAATCCTTGTCGTTTCCGCCTTTGGGGCTTGTCTAAACCCATAGCTGCCCTGGTAAGTTTGACGACATTGCTGGCTTCTTTTGTTTTTGCATCAATTAGGTATTCAGGGACATCACGCAGGTGTGCTGGAATTGCTTTGTTGCTTAGCAACTTATCGTGTTTCAGCAAATCTGATAACAGGAAAAAGATTCAGCACCATTCGGCTAGTCAGGTTGGTTAATAATAACAAAAGTTTCTGCACAAATATGATAAATCTAACCAAGGTCTCTCGGGTTCTCTTCAAAATGAGACTTCAACCTACAAAATGAAGATGTATCACTGTTAAAGAACATACAGGGCACAAGTGACTGAATACAATATTTCATGAAATAGCAACTGTACAATGTTCGTAGTTTTTTATGTATTCATTTTACCAAAAATGATAAGGTGCAGTTTATTAGTAGCAACATATTGACAATATTTTGTATCTTATTGAATTTCACGAAGTTCAGTCTTGCCATGTCAATCTACAAACATTTAATTGTTTGATTGATACACAATAAAAAAAACTTACTTCTCTGAATTTAGAATTTCATTCTTTATGTCTTGGCGACGTGCCTCCTGTATATCACGGGTAGTCACACTTCTTGCAACATCCTGCAACAGAAGTGCATATTAAAATAAGGGACCCAAATAGTTTTCTTGTTTCAAGAGTACGCTAGCCAAGTTTAGCAACTATGACTGTTGTAATAATCAACAACAACAAAGCCTTTTTGTCCCAAGCACTGTTGTAATAATGGTAAAACAATTTTGGAATAATGAAAACATGTCTTAGCAGCTGCCATGCTAGATAAGATATGAAGTCCCAAAAGAAATGTGCCCCCTGTTCACCAAACTAATCACTTGTTAGTCCAATAGATTGGTTCAGCAAATAGCCACAGCATGTTCAATTGCTAAACTAAGTGGACTTCCTTCCAGGCTAGAAAAAGATTGCCCCAAAATTCACGAGACTATAACAAGAATACCCATGCCTAACTGACTCACTCTCAAAGACATAGCAAATGTTCAATACTTATGCCTATATGAGCATCGTGCTGCATAGCTGGAACGAATAGCAGTATAAAATATGCTCAAAAGACATTCATGTATATATGTAATTCACAATAGAAATACTACAGACCTGAGCCCTGTAACGTAGAGACTCAACAGCATTTGTCGTAAGTAGTGGGAAAAGGGAAATGCAGTTTGTATCATTCTTTTCAGCATCATGCAACATACTCTCAATCTCTTTGAAAATATGATTCTCCTCAGCTGACACCTGGAAAGCCAATTGCCAAAACATGAGGACATTAATAACAGAATAAAAAAGGATCCAACATGCAACTCTCCGTGCTTCAATCATATTAAAAAAAACAAAGCTTACAAGAGATATGGATGCACCAGCCTTATTTGCTCTCCCTGTTCGTCCTATTCGATGAACATACCCAGCAGGATCTTGAGGCATGTCAAAATTAACTACCTAATCAGGTTAAAGAAAAAGGTCAAACCTGCATCCTGATATAAATAACAGCCCCCCCTTTTTTACCACAAATTAGTAAATATAGTCAATGTATTAATCGTGAACAAGGAAAAAAATTAGATATACCTGGAGAACTCTATTACACATCTTTCTAAAAGAAATACTAGAACTGAGGCCCAAAATTACGAATAGTTTTTTTTAAAAATAATTTATGACTACATTTATTTATGATTTCTCCACGCTCATGATGAATATATAAATTCAAGTTAGTGGGCCCTAGCCTTGATAAGGGCCCATTTGGCAGAGCTCCACGAAGATGAATCTCAGTCAGAATCAGAGAAGATGTACCAAACATTGTTTTACAAGAGTGGTTGATTCTGTGAAGTGAAGTGATTCTCTGAAATATACTAAGGAGTTGAGAGCTGAAAAGAGTAGCTTCTCCTGATTTTGTGACGTGATTATCTGTCCTGAGTTGAAGAGTTTATCCTAGAGAATCACTTTCAGTCGAAGTATCACTTCTCGTCAGAGAATCATTTCCAGAAAAGCTGTGCCAAAGGTCTCTAAAAATGCTATCAAACGATGCAAGTATGGATGCAGATCCATCAGCTCTCACAGTATATGTTCTCAACTACTCTTTTACCTGCACCTAAGGTGTGAAAAGCCTGACATGCAACGCCTTCAAATCTCTGATTAAATGAGATCCTGTGATTTGCTGATTATATAAGAATATAACTTACTGTGAATACATTTTTGAAGTCGATTCCTCTGACAACTCCAAATTCAGAATCTAATGTCTGCTGCAAATGTTTGCGGGACACCTTTGACTCCTTTTTGTTTTCCTTATTTGCTTTCTTTGCCTCATTTGGCTTATTGTCATCTGTTGCTATAAGATAATCAAATAACCTAGCATTGAATGCCTGAAAGAAACATAAGAAAAACTTTAAACGATATTCAGATCCACCAGTGTCAGCACAAATAGCATGTCAAGCTTATAACAAACACTCAGAATTCATATCGATATTTTCAATACGTAGAGCACTATTAATGTAACCTTCCATCATTTTTTGCTTTATTGACCAATAACCACAGCATATGCATGACAGTACTTTATATTATCATATGTTTATATGTTACTACTGAAATGGTTTTTATTTTGAGGGGCACCACTCAAGTAGTTTGAAACATATATAAATAGCAGAGTTCTAGAGTCAAGTGCCTTATCATAGTTATAGCTGCATAAACATACAATAAAAAAAGCTACAAGGAACCAAATCATGATAGATCAGCACACTTCATTTAATTATTTATAAGTTTATAAGTTCTTATAAATGAAAATAATTTAATTCAAGCAATGCATAAGTATTGATACCTCAATAATATGTAGTCGAGAATTTTGTGGCAACTCAGCATTCAATACTGCAGATCTAATAGCGAACTGTAAAAGATGCATCAATTATAAGCTGATTATTGCAACAAACATATCATATATGAGAGACAAAAAACATAAAAGAGGTAAATATCAACTGACAAACAGTAAAACAGTCGAGCAACAATACACTCATGGAAATAATATTAGTGCAAGCAAGAATCTGCATAGGATTCCCATAAATGGCAGTACACAATGAAACGCCGATCTGTCATCACTCTCTCCTTTGGTTTAAATTTCTATTTTAGAACCAGACAAGTGTTCCTCTCTGTTTGAATGATATCGTACCCTACAGGGTTTCACGATGAAAAGACAGACTAGTTCAGACCACAATATTTTGTAAGTTCTATTACTCCTGCATCAAAAGTAATTAACTATCCAAAGCATGAATTCTAAGAATTCATCAAGGATGTTGTGAAGTACTTAACTAACCCAAGCGTGCAGTTAGAAACCAAAAATTTAGTTTTAGAGCAATAACAAGACAATAGTCCAGTTTACCTTTTCCAGGAATAGTCGTAATCTGAATGCCATGTCAAATGAG
The DNA here is from genome assembly GCA_001602315.1 of Zoysia pacifica. NCBI lineage: Eukaryota > Viridiplantae > Streptophyta > Magnoliopsida > Poales > Poaceae > Zoysia > Zoysia pacifica. The sequence continues at coordinate 43,316 of BCLH01000777.1, forward strand.
TTGACGAATATAAGAACTTTCTTCTGAATAAGCTTGAACTGTATGAGTGCAAGGGTATATAGCATTTTATCCTTAGCACTACATGAGATCTGTGAGAGAAAAATGATATGCGTTGAGTGTGATGGAAAACAGATGTTAATATCAAGCAGAGCAGATGCAAATAAAAAAAAATCATAGGTTCGCCATTTAAGAATGGCCTCAGGCAAGGGCTAGATAGGGTGATGTAACCATTTTATGGATGATACAGTGAGTTTACAGGATCTTTGTGCAGCAATTACTTGTATGACAATTTATACCTACAAAGTACTTTGTAGATGCTAAACAAAAAATATAGCAGAAGATACTTGCCCAAAACTGTTGAACATTTTTAGGTATTACACCATCTTTCGCACGACCAACCTCCGTAAGAGTCAGAATAAATGGGTTGTGCAGAAGTAACTTTGTCAATTTTTCGACATCAGAGCTGCAATAATGTCAAATTCAATATTTTAGGGGAAAAAAGGAAAATGAGAAGCAAATGGAAGAGGCGGCAATAAGAAAAGGTTCAACATCCACAAAGAAGTTAAAGGCATGCTATTCAGTTAAACTACTAGTAAAATCCATCAAGAGAAGCAACACAACAAGTCTAAAAGATACCATCCACTTCAAATGGCAATGCAGCAAGAAATATTGATATGCTTTCAGAAAACATAAATGTAGGTTTTGATAAGGAAGAGGGATCACATATTTGCAGAAAAAGAACAAAATTTGACCTTGAAGTTGCAGACATCAGAATGGATTGACAGCTTCTTGGTATATGTGGGACAAGAGCTTTCAAGTCATCTTCACAGCGATATGATAGGAGGAGGTCAGCCTGGGAATTAACCCTTAACAGTTTAGTAACTTTTCCAAAAGAAACTTTCAGGGACACTATGATTCAATCCCAAGCAAAGATGTGGCACTTGATATATATACACAACTTCCAAAACAGCATATGCAGTATGTGGAAATGTGGAATAACTTTCTGAAAAGTAAATTTGAGTGCTACTATCCACACAGCAAAATAAATAGAGATTCAGTTGCAAAACAGCAGAAAACTATTGCAATTGAGGAGAAACAACCAAACAATAATTCAAACAGCAGCATTCCTGTTTATAACGACATAAGTTATGTTAATCAGTTAAACTACTAGCAAAAATCATCAAGAGAAGCAACAGCACAATGAATTACAGACAAATATCAAACCATATATCAACAGCAGCATTCTTGCTTAATTGCAGGAACAATAAAATATGTACATAAAACGAAAGTTCAAATAAATTATCAAAGATTAATGAAGGGCACCTCATCTAGAATCATCATTGAAAGTGACTCTTTAATAGATGATCCACGAATAATGCCCTTTGATATGCATGCTGCAACACAAGCTGGAGTTGACACAAGAATATTAGGGGGGCCAGACAGTGCAACGGTCTGCAAATCACAAGAAATGAATAAATCAGTTTTGCCAGTAAATACAAACACCATGTATAGAAATAACAACAAAAAACTATACAAATTGTCTTACAATATCCTTATCAGACATGCTCGCGGTTGCTTGCACAACCTTCAACTTGGATGTACAGAACTCAAGGAGAGATGATACCTCATTATAAACCTGCAACCAAATACATTAGCTAATGAATATAGCATAAGTTGCTTTTCTAACAGAAATGATATGACAAGGAAAAACAATCAAAACCGAAGTACAGAGCGCCCACACGATAATAAATGACATTATGCACTCTTGTACTAGAAGATATCATGATGGTCTACATAAGAAGAATCACAGATATGGACTACACTTAAAAAGAATATAACCAGTGAACCAGTATAAGCATGTCTAATATAAATGAACTCATAAGCATCTCAGGAAAGGAAATGCAAGATTCACTACCTGCTGGCATAACTCACGAGTTGGCACCAGGATGAGGGCATTTGGAGCAGACTTGCGAATACGCCCTTCTGAGGACAGCTTCAGTAGCTCATGAAGCAGTGGGAGAAGGTAAGCAAAGGTCTTTCCCGAGCCAGTCTTGGCTTTTGCGACCACATCCTTCCCTTCCTGGAACCACATAATTTGGCAGTTGATCAGAGCGACAAATAAGGGAACATAATTTTCTGCACAAATTCTAGGCATTGAATTGTCTTGAGTGTTAGAAATGGATGTTTAGCTGATCAGATACAATGAGTTAGGATCAGCTTCGATGAAAGAAAAACAGTCTGCAGGCAACTGCCAGTTATCTGAGAGTTCACTAGAGAATGCAGGGTATCCACGTAGTGCTGGAATTCGCATAAACACTACAACAGTAGTCAACAATTAAAATTCTTTCAATGGGAGACAGGGATCGCTATGCATACCATCCAGGATCATTTGATTCATTTCCTACTAACTTCATACAACATTCTCACATGAGAACATTGCAGTAATCATTTATGAAATATCATCGCACCCAAGTCTTCAAGACAATCGCATTAGTGTAGTCTAGCATTCCAACTTAAGTCGCACGCAAGAAAGAGAGGTAATATAACAAAAAAAAATAAAATGAATGCCATAAATTATGCACCAGGATGAGCGGGATGGCTTCTCGCTGGATCGGGGTAGCCATGATCATGCCCTTCTTCCGCAAGGCCCTCTTCAGCTGCTCGTCCAGGCCCAGCTCATCGAAAGTCACCTCCTTCTCTTCCTCTTCCTCCTCCTTTACCTCCTCCCCACCAGCGGCTCCAGCGTCCGGGCTGCCCTCCGCCCCACCGGTTGCTCCATTGTCCGGGGTGCCGTCCGCCCCACCAGCGCCTGCAACTTTCTTCGTTGCCTCGTCCGTCCCCTCCTCCACCATAGTTGGCGGCTTAACGCGGGGCATATGGACTCAAATCAACAGCCGAAATTCCACGCCTAGATGACCGTGGTGGGACGGCGAGGGACAAGAGCGGCGGTGCAGGAGACAGAGTGGCGGCAGGGAGTTGAAGAGGTGGTGCCGGGGAGACGGAGCGGAGGTAGAATGGCAAAGGGGACGGAGGGCTTGAGAGGAAGCGGCGGCTCGGTGTGGGATGGACCGCGGTTTTAGGGTTTTAGGGTTCCTAATGAAACTTGCAGTAGTGGCGATCCATTAACCAGTTTAATGCAAAACTTTTGGTTTGGATGGTTTTCTTCGTTTGAATTCAGCTAAACAGACTTGAAAAAGTTTTTAAACGGCACATGCTGAATTTATATAATATTTTAAACTACAATTAGCAATAATTTATGAATAAATTTATTTTTTAATATATTAGTATTGATTATTTCAGATATGATTTTTTATATAGATGGAATTATATTCTACTATCTGAAAAGTGCATTGACATTATGTAAATTTTTCTTTTAAAAATAAGATTATTAGTAACTGCTAGAAATCACAATTTTTTTTATGTACATATAGTAAAATGTTACCAACAGATATAGGTTAGATTACGTGCACATATGAAATGCATTTAAAGTTATTTTTTCTTACAAATCTGATGGATAAAATAACGGATGAGCTCTTTCGGATCTCCCCTGCACAGATTATTAACAAAACACAACTAACCATAACAAATATATAAGACCCAATAAGAGTTATTAGAAAACAAAACAAATTTATTTTAATATTGATATATTATTTTTTTATTTAATTTTTTTAAACCATAGCATTAGCATGGATAGTAGTGTTTAGGTTATATATCCTTTATCTAAGACAAACATCATTTTAAAAAGAAAAAATTGTATGAAACACTTAGGTTTTGAAGGCATATTATCATATTGTATTAGATTTTAGAAATATTTAAATATACTCCCATCATCTATTTTTCGCTAACATCAAAGGTTGGATGCAAAGAAAAGAAGAAAAATCATGCTCATAACATTGTATCCCATCTCTACTGATGCTATTTTTTATTATTTTTATGAGTTGTAGTATGGATCACCCAAATCTAATTATGATTACGTCTCACATGCGACGCATGCCCTTTAAATGCATTCCAAACTAATTTGTATGCAAGCATTGTCAAGTTAAAAAGATATACACGTTAACCAACTACTCTACATGCATTGAGTGAAAAACCGAATGACACCGATTATTTGTAGAAAAAACTTTTACTCTTAAAAGCGGGTGAAAAGTATATGAAGAGAGTATTTTACTTTGCAATTGGTTTTATAACAAAAATTATCACATTACATCACATTCTAGCATTAAACACAATAAAATAATTATTCATTTGCACAATAACAGGTTAAATGTGAGTCAATTAAAAAGATAGAAGTTCGTTATAAACTTTTTAAATTCGATCATACTAAGCCAGACAAATTTAACTATACACTATCAATTATGTAACAACTAATTTATGATGATGTGATAGACATCTCAATTTAAAAGTTGTGATTATGTGCTTAAATACTATGATGTGATTGTTATTTGTATCTAAAATATTTATATAACATTCAATACTAAATGATGGTGCTCAGTGCGAATATATATGTTTAAAATTGGTGTAGAATGAAGTATTTACTAAAACCTAGCCGACAATATAATTTCAAAATTTAAGCTCTGTTTAAAACAAAAAATTCATTTTTTACTATATTTTCTTTTAAAATTAAATTGATTTATATAAAATTTTTACCTTCCAAAGAGAATCCTAGTATTTTTATACAATTCACTCTTGCAAATGCAGCTGAGAGTATTTCTTCGAGAGCAGAATGGTAAAATGGCCGCAACACACCCCATTCCTCAACAAGTCAACGGGCGCCGCCGCCCCCTGAGCCCTACCCGACCGCGCTGTGCCGAGGATGACCGAAACAGTGGAATTCGCGAGCAGCGACGCGGCGGCGTGGCGCGCGGCTCTGGACGCGTACGACCACCGGCTCGCGGCCCTGGACAAGCCCGACCTGGTGGCCGTGGATTCCTTCTATCGCCACGACCTCCCCGCCGTCCTGCGCGGCCGCGACCCGGACCCCTTCCTCGCCAAGCCCGAGCTGGCGCGCCTCCTCCAGTGGAAGCTCTCCCGCGGCAAATGGAGGTCGGTCCGCCGCTCTCGAACCCTCAACCTGATTTTTTTTTTCTTAAAAAAGAGATTTATTAGGAAACCTTTGCTAATGCTGTTCGTTGCTGTGACTACTGTGCTACGGTCGGCGGTCGCCAGGCCGAGGCTGATGGATTTTGTCAAGGGCTTGGACGATGCGGTGGTGGAGTCCACGTCGCGTAAGGCATTCGCGGCGTTGCCCGACCTCCGCAATGCCATCTCCGAGCTCACGGTGCTCAAGGGCGTCGGCCCCGCCACTGCGTCATCGGTGCTCGCCGCCTATGCGCCGGATGTCGCGCCGTTCATGTCCGATGAGGTGAGCTCTAAAATTGTTTGTGCATTTATGCACAGACTCCGGATTTGCTGCAATCCTGATGCTATGAAACGTGGACGGATAATTGGCAGGCTATGGTGGCAGCCTTGGGCAACGCAAAGGAGTACACACTGAAGCAGTACCTTGCATTCGCAGAAAAATTGCAGACTAAAGCGAAGGTACACCTTCATTTGAGATGAACAGGTTCATAAACACAATTGCAGGGAGCAACTTCTTCATTGTGGTTCGAAATGTTGTGAGAAACTCAATATGACCTTGAGTTGAGCTGGGCGCCTGGGTAGCTGCAGTAAAAATTATCATTACCGATTGATAAGTTACTTAAACATATATTTGGGGTTAGTTTTGTGTGGATAAAAATACTTGATGAGCTGACCCCTGTCTTTATTTAGGCAAACCTGAAAGATCTTCATTCAGAAAAATAGCTGCTAGTGCTAGATTTTAGAGGACACTGGAAACAACGAACAACATATGCGCTTTATCAGACTGTTTAAGCGCTCCGTGTTAACTTTTTACCTGTATGAAATAGTACAATACTTCTGGAAATTTAATTAATCTTCTCTAAATGGTATGGAGTAGTACACATCAAATAGTTTTAGGACAATGTGGTGATGACCTGGCAAGTTTCAGCTGATTGTTTATGGCTTTATTTCAGGTTCCAGTTGGCAAGATTGCCAATGGGCAATAGGGCCGATAGCTAAAAAATAGTTTTGCTAGCTAATACTAGTATTGTCTGAAGCATTTTACATTTTTGTTATCTTTTTTTTTTTGTTAGCAACCTATGTGGTGCTACCAGTGGGTCATATAACACTAGTCAAGTTCGGTTGCAATTGCAATTGCTGTTACAAATTTATTAGTCTGTAGAACATTTATCAGTGTTAGCTGAATGTTGAACAATGGGGCAATTTCTATTCACGCACATCCTGTAATAGATCTACATTTAGCTGATGATTTATGTTTGTCCTGAAGGAACTGAGTTTCGGAGGAGAAAGTTTCACACCTTCAGATGTCGAGCGAGCATTGTGGAGCTCAGCACTTGGGTGCAAGTCACCAGCAAAGATAAGCGGCAAGAGAAAACGATGATTCGAGCGGGGCTTCTATACAGGGCAAGAATGATTTAGTAACCGCATGTCTTACTTAGACTTTTAGACTGATTATGGTACTTTTTTGTAAACGGTGGAACAGATTTGTGCTTCTCAGTCAGAAGAATGTTAACTGCATGGTCTCAGGTGAACTTGCTTCATTTTGTACATTGTTGCCATTGCAGAGATGCATTAGTTTCCTCGTGAAGACCCATGTATCCGGTGTTTGCCTTGGGAAACAACTGTTAAGGAGTTGGACGTAGTATGTGTGCATTTTTCTCTATTTGATCTGATATGGCATTGTTAAGATTGCACACTGCATACATGGGATCCATGGATGCCACACTATCTTTTAGTAGTACCAATGCAAGGATGACCGCAGCAGGTCAGACACTAGTTTTTAGAAGTGGTGGAACATCACTATCAGGTGTAGTCTGTTAAAAACGTGGTTACACCTCACAAGTGGTTGCGAACGCTAAATCCATAACACGAGCAAGAGCAGAACTCTGGAAATAGTTGGCTTAGCTCTAGCTGCTTTGCTTTAGAACTTTCAGCCTTCAGGTAATTCTCTTTTCTTTATCGCTGCTTAGCATTCTGCGAATCAGTTCATCATGTTATTTCTGGCACCAAATTGTGAAGGGACAGGAGAAGATTTTGTTGGTGCTGAACAGCGTGCTCTGTTATTGTCATCACACAGGCCAGAATGGCGAAAAATGGCTACTAGTAGTGCTTTAGGAGAAATTACAGTATCATCAAACCGATAAGGGGTAAATGTGCGAAATGGTACGTCGTCACACATTCATGCCGGTCTCCGTTCGAAATAGGAAAGAAACAAGGAGCTCAGAAGGTTCCATAAGATGAACATAGCATGCCAGGGAGACCAACTGTTTCCGTCTCAACTTCTGTTGATGCAACGCAGTCCACAGGTCCAGTCCGTCCAGAAACAACATGATACAGTTACAGCCGACTACCGTAGCTAAACATGCTACGAGAAGCATCCCTACTGGATGCATAAGGAGTTAGATCGAGTTCCAACTTTAGTGCTTTATACACTCTTGTCATATCCAAGGCAACTACCAACTACTGATCTTGAACAAATGATTTACGTGACCATCACCTCCATGCTGCACGTTACACGTCAAATCTGCAATTTGTGATGCTTCAGAAATAAAATGCATTCTTCAGATATCCACCGCCATCACCCCTACTGGCCAAAGTAGTTCCAGAATATCCTGTATATTAACGACAGATTTAAGCAAGATGGGGTTTACAAGCTATATACACAGCCTATACCTATAAAACGTAAAAAAGGAAAATCGACCATGCTTCTATCATGTTTTAATTCAGGAGATAAAGAGCATTTAATTCAGACCATAACGAGCAGATCATCTATGTATCAGTGTTCTTACATTTGAGTGAGCAATGAAACTGCACAAATCATAGAATAAAAACTAAAATCATTATTGCTTTATAATCCCCAAATTATGCTAGAAAGTTTTACCAAACGGTCATTGTAATGAAAGATCAGGCAGAAGTTAAGATTGCTGTAAACTGTGAACAATGGCATTCATGGAATCACAGGGCAAAGGATCATAATTTAGTTATGGTTATAAATTGCAACATATGGTGATACGCTAACACAATTGTTACATGTTTGATGTGAAAATGCAGAAAGTTACAGGCAATATAACTGAAAATCATGAATAATCCTAATATAGTTTAATATCCAGCTTGATCTATACCTCACTGCACATTCACCATAACTGCACACCATATCATCATTATATATCTATTAATTAAAAATTACCAGCTAATTGGCACATGCAGACACCAAGCCTTTTGCTAGAAACGTCCATGAATGAAAGAGATGAGTTTTTTTTATAAGTGCGCCTCAACCATGAAAGATTCAGTCAAAAAACTTCTTTGCTTATCATGGAAATATTCTAAATGCAGTATATCAAAGCTGTGTTTTTCTAAACAGATTAAACAGCCGTTTAGACAGTGAATGGCGGATGACAGTGCAGTTTACGTCATAAATGGACCCCTAAATGGTTTGAGCATTTAAACAGCCAATTTTCCATTTAAACGCCGAATATTGGCTAAGCGAAACGGTTTTTACACGCCGTTTAGATCGTTCGTGGGCTGTGGGAGGGAACTTGGGCTATTCGTGGACCGCTAGAGCCAACAATTGGGCCATATAAAGGAGGGGCGCTAGGGTTCCTTCCCCACTCTTCTCCCATCGCGCTTCACCCTCACTCACTCCACTCTCTACTGCCGCCACTCCTTCAGAACCAGCACGCCGTTGTTGCTCCTCCATGGCTAGCATGCCGCCGCCGCTCCTCCATGGCCGGCACGCCGCCACCGCTCATCCGCGCCCAGCAATCTGTATCCGCGACCCTGCGCAGCCACTCCTCCATACCAAGCACGCCGCGGCGTCTCCTCAGCCCCGTGCACCGCCGCTAAGGATTCGTGCGTGCCGCTTCCAAGACTCCGGGTATTGCTTCTTCAATCCAAATCTCTAGCTATTGCTTCATCCATCTCATCCTCATGTTGAACTTCTGATCCAATCCTCCCTCCAGCCATTTAATCTTTCTAGAAAACTTGCTACAGTACAAAACCGTTTAGACCGTTTAGATGGCGTTAACAGCCTAAACGCTAAACAGGGCCTCACCACCCATCTATCGTCTACCGTTTACATTTTCATGGTATCAAAGTTCAATATAGAGATGCAAAACTTGATAAAGAAAAACAAATTTATAATGTTTACCATAAAATCTCCAGAAACATAAGAACTCTACTTGAGTGTTTTAATATACTCATCAAAACGCCGATGCTTCTCCTCCACTTCAACGATTGCCTTCTCAGTGGCCTCATGGTTCTTTGCCAAAATGTACTTTTCGATCTGAACAAACCACTCCCTCAATGTCATATTCTCTAGGTTGCATCTCCCAGGGCACTTGCCCACATTCTTACCACCCCCTTCCTCTCCTCTGCAACCACTCGCTTCCCTCTTGCCATTCTCTACAGCTTCTCCAACACCATCTGACTTTGATTCAGGCACCATTCTTTCCATCGATTCCTGATCAATGCCGCTCCCTTCTTCTCTAACTGACTCTTTCCCTTCCTCGTCCCTGTGAACAGAAGCAATGTTGGTGCCGGCCCTCCCATTAGGTGTCCTCTGTGTCTGCCCTCCTGGAGCCAGTGGTGCATCACCTTCCTCCTCCAGCACCTGATCTGCCTGTGCCTTTGAGGCTCCGTCCACCTCTCCATTCCTGGCTGTCCCCTCATCTTCCACCCCATTGCTACCCTTAGCTGCTGTCATCTGTGGCGGATCCTCTCTGCATTCTCTGGCACCAACCACATCCTCATTTTCTCCCTCCTTTCCAGCATTCTCTTCAGCGACGGGGTCCTTAGCCTTCCTTGTGCTTGCCTTAACCCTTCCTCGGCCTTTTTTAGTCTTCTCTTCTGGTACTTTCAAAACTACCGGCACCACAACCTCTGAGGCTTTCGAGGTTTCATCCCTGTTTTCCACCTTATCATACTTCTCTCTAGCAGTCTTGGCTTTAGTCCCCTTCGGCTCTTTGGGCACAGCCACCTCTTCATCTTCTTCCTCATCTTCTTCTTCATGAATGGCTTCCTTAGCTTTCATCATACTTTGCCTCGGAATTCTTCGCCGGCCCCTTCCAGTCTGCTCACCTTCTCCATTATCCTGTCCAGTCCCCACTGCTTCAGCTCTCCTTGCAGCTGCTCTCGTCGACCTCTTCCTTCCTGTCTGTGGGGGAAGAGCAGCTGTCAATGGAGCCTTGCTCGGCCCGCCAGGCAGAACCTCCTCCTCTTCTTCACTCTCCGGTTCAAGGGGCTTCCCAGCCCCCTTCCGCCCGCCTCGGCGCGTCATTGGAGCACCTTCCTCCTTTTCTTCTTCGGTGGAAATCAACCCTGCTGCGACCTTCTTCCTTCCGCCCCTGCGCGTGGCTACTTCAGCTTCAGCCTTCACTGCTTCCGGGGGATCCGCCGCCGCAGGGGCCTTCCTCCGACCGCGCCTAACTGCCGGGACTTTGTTCTCCTCCTCCACATCCGCCGCCACCGCAGCAGCGGCCGCGGCGTGGCGCGTGGAGCGCCTAGTAGCGGCGGGTTCCGGTCCCGCATCGGCCGCGATGGAGATTCTGAGCACGGTGCTCTCCCCGACCTTGATGCGGTCGCCGTGGGAGAGCGGGGCAGGGACTGTGGGCACGAGGGGCGCGCTGTTGAGGATGGTCCCGTTAGAGGAGTCGAGATCGGTGACGGCCCACCGGGAGGCGGGCGGAGGGAGGAACGCGAGGTCGAGGTGGCGTTGCGACGCGCCGGCGTCGCCCAGGGCAAGGTCGTTGCCCTTGACGACGCGTCCGACGCGGAGCACGGAGCCGGCGCGGCGCTCCAGGGACTGCCCCTTCCGAGGGCCCTTCTCTACCAGCAGCGTGAGCACCGGCGGCGGGTCTGCCATCTCGGGGAGTGGCGAACGGTGGGAGGCGAAAAGTTTTCGAAATGTTTCGGAGCGGAGTGGGACTGTGGGAGGAGGGCCTGGATTTCAGTATTTGCGTCTCGTTGGCTCGTTGGCCGGGCAGGCCTTTGCCTTCCATTCACCGCGGCCTAAACGCCTAGCCCCACCTGTTCACTCATCTCTGATACTCTGTTGATTTTAAAATGATATTTACAATGATTTCTTTAAATCTACTCAATGAGTATATAAATCTACACAGTAGCAAAGTGAGCAAACAAATAGTATTTCAACGTGGCTAGTCGTTGACGCAAAATAAGCTTCGAGCCCGAGGTGTCAACAACAACTTTTTTCTGGACAGCAAGCATTAGAAAGTTCAGCTCCATACCCCGAAGCTTAAATATGTCTGGACAAACAAAGCGAATTCCAGTGCCGAGAAGAAACAACGAAACTAAGCAAAAAAAAACTAGGTTCAGCTCCATACCCCGAAGCAACTGAATTGTAGAGCCAATTCAACAAGCAAGCCAAAAATTAACAGAAACAGTGTCCACAAACCAGCCACAATATAAATCGAAGGATTGATTTTACAGAATCGAAGCTTATTTTTAATACTGTTTAGTCTTGGCAATATGCACAGATGATAAATATACTATACCAATAATGTTGTCACACCCCAAAATCTCTCATTTCAAAATGTGAACAGTTTTTCACCTTTTACATACCTCAAACGCTAAAAATTCAAAAAAATGACCTTTAAACTCTCAAAACTCTCTTCCCCTTCACATTCCTCACCTTCCTCAGCTTTTCTACCTTCTCCACAAACTCCCCCACGTCCTCCCATATCCTCTCAAAACCTCTCACATTCCTCTCTTCCTAGGTAACTCATGAGCAGAGTTCATCCCTCTGATCCCGTCCATATGCCCAGCAATCTGTCCAATGAAATTCGATAAAATTTTGTCCAAATGTTCTCCTTCAAGTCCTCTACAACATAACCAAAATTTATGGCCAATGGAGGTCTTAGCTTCCGAAATCTCCATCACAATGACCACTGCTCTTTGTTCTGGATCTGTCTAGCGCGTGCAACAGTAATTCTATCTTTGTTGCTCTCAATTTCGACCATTCTTTGATAAAATTATTGTACCATATTATGTTTCAGAAAGTCCTTTTTATCATCACCAAAGGATTCGCCAAGATCAACCTCAGTTTCTCTAGAAACACAATTTGTTATCCAATTGTCGCTGCAAGACCTTGTTCCAATTCAATCCGTTGATCTCCTTTTCAGGTGTAAGACTATTCAAACCATCATGACTCTATTGTGTCCCACATAATTAGGCACGTTCCTGTTTAAATTACAGTGTTGTTTGTGAATAGACAGACATTTAACCGTTATCTACTGTTTATTATCATCTAACATCTTGAATTTTCTTGCTATAAATTAATCATTGATGAGTTCTTCAAACCTTGTTGGCACTCTATAATGACTCTCCAATGTTGCATATGATCCTTAATTGTTTGCTTGCTTATTTGGTAGTTGGTGGTCGCACGAGAGAAGAACGCATTGCTCCTAATTAGGTTGATAAGAATATATGAATTGCATGCTAGTATTAAATTGAAATCTTATGTAAAGTTTACTAGACTATTCCTCCTAATTTCTTAAAGCTGGTTCGTGGTTGGGTGTGGTAGTAGTTTATTTTATACGTTTAGCTTTGCTGTCTTAGTTGAGATTTGGGTAAAACTTGTTAAACTAAAATTGAATAACAGTACTATTGCAACTTAATCACATTCATGATAAATAAAATAGTAATGATTTAGTGTATAGAGAATGTGAGCAAAATGGATGGTTTGGTATGATGCTTTTGATTATTATTCGGTTTTTATAGTATGTGCTAGTTTTTCTCTAGATTTTAAGTACTGGTTCGTGAACTATATAACCTGGCTTTACAGTGCAGCCACAAGGCTTAAATGAGTAGGCCTAGCCGATTAATTGGTTGAGCTTAGTTTGGTGTGCACTATGTGACACAAGAGGGGGCTTCTGCGGCGGAGGTAAAATAGACTTCATGAATGCCGCGGCGGTGAAACTTTAGCGGATGCATATTGACTAAGTGACACTTTGTAAAGGCTTTGTAGTGATCTTTTGGCTACACACCAAAGAAAGTATATTATGTATCGACGGATACTAGCATAAAGAAGGTTTTTAGTACACCTGACAATACGAGATGAAATCACGACTTGTGGTAAAAATTGTGCAAACTCTCGAGAGATAAAACTGTCTTGACAGCCGTGCTCACGATCGAGAGCGGCTTGAACTGTTTCACGATTAGTTCCACTATATGGTTGGTTGCTCTTGTCTTAGTAGTCGAGTGGGACCCGGTGAGTTGGTAGCTAGGTGTTGGTATTCTAGTGAGTTTAGTAGTCGAATGAAATCTTTGGTTCCTGTTCGTAGAGTTCACACTTAGTACATAGGTGCTTAGTAATCAAACAGTCTAGATGGCATTAGTGCTTTAAACCTCGTTAGTCTTTCTTGCTTACTGCTCTCGTATCATTTTGTTTCTACACTTGCTTAGTACTTTATGTACTCATGTACATTTTTTTGTTGTTTTATTGCCTATAATGCTGCTTAGTAATAAGAAGATCAAAGAAATCAAGTCAACTGGTAAATTGAAGATAAAGCATAAAAAGTCGCGTTGCCCCCAGTCGATTGTCTATGGTGTGCCAAAAGTTTTCTTTGCTCGCTTGCTCTTCAAAACTCTAGTTTTATTATTTGTTTATCGATATAGAACTAATTATCACTTAATTGTCTTATATGTATGATGAAATTGATCATGACATATATGTAAATGTCATTAGGTTTTGTGTTTACAAAATTCGGTGTGACAAATATGATTCCTGTTCCACATACAGAATTATAATACCTTGTCATTTTTCAGATCCTGAATGCTGACTCTGCCATACTCGGATCAGCATTCTCATTTTATAAGAAAATGAAAAAAAAATCATGCCTCGCATAGAGACCAGTCGCCCACAGCTTGGCTCTTTTGGAATACAGAAATTTTAGAAGATTTTCATATTTAATTTTACAGTTAAAACCTAAGATTAAAAGTAATCGCAATCCAAAGGGGGGCTGAGATCTTTCTGAGCGAAAAATTCATCATAGTGTCTTCTCTCTAATTTATATGATCAACCTTCGTTTCTCGAATGAACCTCCCACATACTTCTCCAAAAAGGCTCTCCAGGAATCGAAGATTACAATATATCAATCGAAGATTACAAAACCCCCAGCAGCCTAGATGGCTTAGAAAAAACAGAGATGCCATGCTGCTTCACTCGGCCGCACAAACTAAAGCATTATACTACAGCTAACCAATGATTCTTGTTCCAGTTCTACTTCTTCCCATGATTTAATCAAAAAATGGTGTTGTCCAGCAGCAAAATAATAGTAGTATCATGCATTAGGCCCTGTTTGTTAAAAGCTTCTCCACCGGCTCCTCCATCGGTTTCAGGTAAACCTAAATCAAACAGGTACAAGAGGAGTCATTTTCCGTTTTATAGGGAGGAACCACGACAAAGTGTCTTCTTCCCTAACTCCTTCATCTCACGTGGCATTTTTTTCATGTTATCTACTTAAAAAAAGCAAATCCACAGATGAAGCTGCTCTAAACATTTTTTAAAGACCTAAAACTCTTTTTCGAAGAAACCATAACCGAAACCGTTTTTGAGAAGAACCGTTTTAGAGAAGCCAGAGCCTCCCAAATGTAGCATTAATCTTCATGTATTGTGCTGCAAACAAGTAAGGACCCATGCATGCCCGGCTTTCAGCTGGAGCAGTTCGAATTAAACAGGATCATGGATTTCTGGTCCTCCCGCAGGTCGCTACACTCAAATCAGCTCTTACCATCACCGGTGGCTCAGGGCACCACGCACCGTCATCATCCCGCACAAGCACATACGAGCGGGAGCACTCAGCAGGCAGCAGCCATGTGAGCCCACTCAAGCATATACACACATGATTGCTCTACCTGAATCTTTACCTGCATGTTCAATTCATCTCCGACAAGGAGTCCATGTCCATGTCTCATTATCCATTACTCCTACAGTACCATATTAACCAATCCTTGAAGCCAAGAAGGAGAAAGGTTTGGAATCTAGAAGCACCTACTTTTTCCTGAATCCGAGTGGCCAGACCGCCGCCATCGACGGTCAGGGCACGAATCTAACGGACTGACTACGGCTCACTGGAGCGGGGCCTCTTGGGGGTGGCGGCCTTGTCGGCGTTGTTCTTGGCGGCGACGGAGCGGGCGAAGGAGCCAGAGAGGTCAGAGTAGAGATCGACGACGCGGGCGATGTTGGTGTTGAGTTCCCGGATGAGCGCCACGTTCCGCGTCAGCCCGTCCGCGTCGCGGCTCTCCTGGTTCTGGCTGATCTCACGGATCAGCACGCGGTTGTGCTCCAGGATCCCCTGCACCTCGCCGAAGCTCTGCTGCAGCACCTGCGGCAGCTTCGCGCCGTTCGCCGCTCCCCCGACGTTGCCGTTGCTGGCGGACCCGGACGGGAACGCCTTCCGGCCGTTGTCGCCGTTGCCCACGCCGCCGTTTTCGTCCATGCTCCCCTGACCCCCCAGCAATTCGGGAAACTAACTCTGCCCTGCACGAACAGCACCTACGGAATTATTCAAGAAGAAAAGGAATTCTAGTCATCCAAACAAAAAGGAAGGAAACAAATGATCTCGAATAGGATTCACGATTTCTCCCCATAGAAGGCTGCAAAGGACGGTGGGGGAGCAGCGCATGGAATGGAATGTACCTCGAAGATCTGCCGCGGTGGACTGTCGGTCTAAGTCACAGGCGTCGGTGGATTCAGAGAGAGAGAGAGAGAACGTGGTCCCTTGGAGAGAGAAGGGGAAAGCACAAAATGCAGCCGCCCCTCCTTTTTTTCCTGGCCCTCCCACGAAGCGTGCAGGGAGGAGCGGGGTGGAGACGATGGCGCGCCGATATCCTCGATCCACGCCCAGGAAGTGCTAGTCGAGGACGGCAGCTCGCGGATCGGCGATGGGATGGATTACCGTGCCGGCTTCAGGAGGAGGAGGGGTGCGAATGCCACATCGCTCGCGTCAAGCAGCAGAAGTGGGTGAGGGCGAAGCTGGCACGAGGACGGAGGACGATGATTTCTCCGGCTCTTCAGCCGCCCGGCGCAGATGTGTCTGCGGGGTCGACCGGTGTTAATTGATTGATGACGGCGGCGGCGGCGGCGGCATTGAGAAGGGAGGGGAAAGAGGAACCAATATGTTTGACATGTGGATCTAGGAAAGAGACGTAAAATACAATACAGTACCGTATTTATTTGCAGAGCTTTGTATAAAAAATTGATAATCTATCCAGAAAATTATAGTGAATCTGGTTTTACAATATTAATATTAGTAACTTCTAATATTAATGTTGACTGTTTATCTTATTTTAAACTATTATAATTATATTATTATTATTATTTAAAAATCAATTTTGTCAATATTTTAAATCAAGGGGAGTATATGGCTCATACATTTATTGGTATTTCAATGGTATTTTTAACGTTGTGTCACATATAGACTCACTCCAAAGACACAATATTAAGGAGAAAATTTTTCTATATGCCATTGAAAATTTACCTTATTTATAATATATCATATAATAATTAACATAAAAAAAGTTGATGACTTGTACGCTACTACTGTGATGTTCGTTATCTATTTCTTTTTAAACAATTTTGGTCTTTTATGAGCAGACTACCTCGTGAGAGTCATACCCACAGGTTGATCTTCACCTCCCCCCATTCACATGCGGCTCCCCATGGCATTGGCGAAACGCTTATGCAATTGTGGTGCGTCAAATAATGCATGGTGCTACTTTGTTGAGATAGCATAAGAGCAGAGACGTGGAGCGACAAGGAAAAGAAAGGCAACATGCACTATGCAACACAGAGAGATATTAGGGTTTGTATGGCGTAACAATACGAGGGGCCAAGGTGGCACGTAAAGTGCAATAGCTTGCATGACGCAACAATACAAGAGGCAATGCGGTAGTTAGGTGTAATAAGAGATTGGGCTCACGTGTCACGGCAGAAAGAAGGGGGCAGCAATTGACACAGAAATAAAGGAGAGGGTGTGATTCCTCTATCTAAAAAATGTTAATCTAGTATTTAAAATTTATATAGCACTATATATCTTTATACTTACTTTTTATGCTGACTTCTCAACCTTTTATAACAGAGGTGGTATATGGCATGCACAGGGCAAGCCCACACAATCTATTGTGTGGCCTTTTTCATATAGCCCGATAAGATTTGTATCATCTGCTTTTCTTTAAATATGGTAAAATTTACCATACTCAATTCTGATCATTCATTATTTAACCATCGCTGCTATAGTTTTTATTAGATCTTCATTAAACTTTTTAAAAAGTAAAAATGATTATATGATGATTGGTCAAAATTATTACAAAGTTTGCCATAAGTATGTAAATAGAGGATACGAACCTATGGCGCCATGTGCTTCGTAGCCAACATAGTAATGTTCGTAAAAAGACTCGCGTAGTAGGACTCCACATTAATAATTTTACACGAAATGATGATGAAAATGTGAATTATTGTACAGGTGCGGTCTACATAGCAGGTGCATGACATGAACCGTATTGGCCCTGACATTTTAAAACCATCACCAGCCACCATTTTAAGTAGGGTATCCTTTGTGCCGTGGTTTGTTCCTACGCTAATTAACGGCCCAGGAGAAAAATTGACTGAAAACGAGCTTACTTGTAACTTTTTTTTTTTTGCCGACTATCTTACTTGTAACTTGTGAACAGATGAAATACTGAAATTGGGTCACAGTTGGCGTATTTGTCATCTTTCTCTGGAGATTCTGCCTCCAACTCAGTTGAGAAACAGAACACTTCTCACTTTTTGCATTTTTACAGAATGAAACAATAACTTAACAAATAAAAAGGAAATTCAGACTCGAAATCATCTGGATCTGGTCTGTGCGATGTTGATCAAGAATGCAACAAGCAAAGAAAAAGACTTACTGACACAGGAAATTTTCCACTACACTGTTTTTAAATTTCAGGATCAGGTATTTGTTACCACCAAATGAGCGCACTGCCACCATCACCAGATATACAATGGTGAGTAAGTTTCACAAAAGGCAACAAAAGTGAGAGCCCTTGCCCAGTTTATGCATGTGAGCATGCTCGAACAAAAACATGTATTTTGTAAATTAGTCGACATAATCCTAGTCCTCGAACAGATTCACGACTGATATTGTGTACACAGGGCAAAAGTCATAGTTGATCCAATATTCTTAAAATGGCCAGTAACATTAGATGTCTAGATCAAATCACCCATTTTTTCTCTCCAGTTTTATTGCTTCGTAAGATTTGACAACTTCCTTGAACCTCTCTTCTGCAGCTTCTGTACCAGACAAAAGGTTCATGTGCATAAGTGACTGCAGTAAGCATGCAAAAAAGAAGGCAAGACATGGAAGAGAAGGGAAATGTAGCAACCTCTGTCATCTTGATTTTGATCAGGATGGACCTCCATTGCTTTCGTTCTAAAAGCAGTCTGAGGTGAACTCACAAAGTCAGAGAACAAGATAGCACAGATAAAAAATTATGCATGCACCATATACCCCTAATGCAACCAAAATTTGGAGGACACTTGCCACCACCTATCTCCAATCACAACTATGACTCAAACCGATCCCTCTTACCAATTTCAAGCACGAAATTGCAGATATGCACATAAGAATTTGGGATAAAATAGTTATGTATTATTTAGTAAAGGTAATATGGGAAACCAGAGTGAGCGAAAATGTATTTATTAGAACATATGAAAAAATTTCAGTCCTTTTCATGAATCTTTTTTGTTATTCTCCCCGAAATCAGCTCTTAAAATTTAAAGTATCCTGAACAAATTTGAAATGGCGGATTATGAGTAGGATCAACTGAACATTAGAATAGTATATGCATCCTATCAATATTTAAAAGGTTCATAACCAATGGAATATTTTCCAAATTTGAGGCTAATTAATTTTGAGATCTTCAGTTTAGCTTAAATTCGATATATAGTATGAACAATAAACAGACAATAAATTCAAATTCCAGCTGTTCATGCTGAACATATACATAATAATAAAGTTCATGGAATAATGGTAAGCCAGATGTGAAAGTGAAATACCTTGACTTCTGCATCTGTATATGGTGTTGCACGTGACCTAGACAAGAGAGAGTGAGAGGGAGATCAGGGTTTGTTCGCATCGTATAAGCACTTGAGATAACATATATCGAATAAACTTTGACGCATAAATTCCACATTCATACTTGGTAAAATCACACCTAAAGGAATGAGTACCAACTAGATTAACAAATATGTAAAAAAATATTGCTAGAGGTTTTAAAAGATACCTGTCAAGACCAAGAACAGCATAATGGTGTGACATAGGGTAAACCCTTTGCCCTGCCGGAGTATATGTCCGTCTGTTTCTTTGTTCTGAGTGAGATGTATCAGTCTGCCAGTACCAGTCATCCCGAGGGATGTAATTGTAGCCACCAGGAGGGCCATTCTCCCTCCAACTCTCATAACTTTTCCTGAATTTATTCCTCTCTCTGTTGAAAACACTTTGCATGTGCCTTATTCTTTGCTGGAAAAAAAAATCAAAACCAACAAAAATCAGCATACTGAACCACTAAAAATGATAAAAATAATGTCGAGGCCCATACGGTTGATAAAACCTTTTTTAAAGGGGAGCATGTTAGCTAAGAATTATAAAATTTTCTAATTGATGTGTTGAACCTCATTCAAATTTACTTAAGGGAACATTTTGAAGCTCAATACAATAACAAATGTAGGTGGAGGAAACATGCTATCACAAATTCCTATGTTGCACAATAAAGAGAAGGGCAAGTGCACTAAACATGCTTTTAATAAAATGATAAAAAACCTATGATAAACTTACAACTCTCTCTTGTTCCTCCTCGTATTCCTGCTGCATCCGCTGATAATATCTTTTTCTAGCTTCGTCACTGAAACTTCCATGACTTGAACTGTTTCCTGTCTTCCGCCAAGATGATGTTGCCTGCACCTTACTCAACTTTTTAAGGAAGAGCACCATGTAAGCATCAAAAAGTCAGAACAACTGACTGTAAGAGTAATAGACCAGAGGAGACAAAAGATGGCAGTTAATCAGGCACCCTCGATTAACTCTCTGATTCCAAATGCACTTTTCATGAAATTATATAAAATCAATGGTTTTATGCTATATATTAGGGATTCAATACAAATAGAGGATGCTGTAGTGAATAGGAAAAAAACATTGTTTCCATGTCAATTTTGCGATTGTGTGGAAATGACAAAAGGAAAAAAGGCTTGACTGGAGGCTCGCCATACTGGCCTAACATAATCATCTAGGCATGTTAGCAGAAGCTCCAAATAACACAAACACATAAAGAATCATACTGTGGAGGATCAGGAAAGGAAGCTATAAGTTCTTAGCAGTCAAATACATCCACTTAATAACCCTTTCCTGCTGTTTTTTTTTTCCCTAAAAGCATCCACCTAGCAGAATAAAATATCTCGAAACCATGCATGTGTGTATAAACTAATTTCAGGACTTCCATTATTCTCACTTCACTCAAATAGAAAAGCTAACAATAACTACCAAATGAAAATATGAACACTTTACTACCTTATGATGACGCATCTAAGGATGAGTAACGACGGCATGCAATTGGACAATAAACATTGGAGTGAGTATTAAGGCACCTGAGTGTAGAACCAATCCACACTTCTGCGAACTTGAGTAATCTGGAGTTTGCATAAGAGTAAGAAGAATCAATAAGATCAATTACATGAAATCTGCACAATAGCTACACATATTTTTTTTTAAAAAAAATAACTGACAAATCGTAGTAATCCACTTCATAAACATGATGGTTAAGACATTTGCCCACATGTAGTAAATTACTGCAGCATCAGCACGTTAAGTCCTACAGAGATGTGATCGTCTCGGGATTGTAATTGAAAACGACCATAATGGGCAACAAAGCAAATTGCAATCAAGCAATAATAACTAGATAGACCAGCAAAGCTAGACTTCTCCTGGGCATGGAACTAGTCAACTAGACGAGCAAGCTGACCGACAAGCATGCGCAAAGCGATTACAGGAGATGAGATCCAAAGAGGAAGGCGAAACAGTCGGGGGTACCAACCGCGAAAGTGGCGGTGGTGGCGCCGATGAGGCCGAAGATGATGATCCCCCACGCCTTCGACGGCCGCCGCTCCTGCTGCTCCTTCCAGGCGCCGCTGCCGCTTCCGCCGTCACCCGCGCTGGGGCGGCCTGATTTGTCCTCCTGCGGCCGCGAGGCCATCTTATATGACTGGGTTTCTTCTTATCTCCCTATTCGAGCTCGACAACAAGGGCCGCCGGAGACCAAGCTCATGCTTGTCCCCGCGGCGTGGCTGTGTTCCTTCGGCGCGGCGACCTTGCTGGAGGAGGACGAATTGAAGTTGGATTGATTGGGCCGGTGAGAGTCGGGAGGGGACGGACGGCCGGGCGGGGACGGAGGGTCGCGACTCGCGAGACCCCAACCGATTCGTGAGGCGTGACGTGGGCCCCCCTGTTACAATCGGATTCTCGTTGGAAAAAATCAACAATCCCAAAGAACTCGAAAAGGAGCCGCTCGTGGTGGTTTCTAAAATCACTGCCGTCCTCGACGCTCCTGGAGCTCTCCGCTCGTCTCCTGGGTTGAAAGCCTGAAAACGCATTCGTGGTGACATCCATTGTTTGTATAATTAACGATTTTATCATATCTTTAGTGGACATTAATTACTCTTCCGGCCTAAGAGTTTTAAGTCATTTTACTATTTAAAATAGACAATCCAATGAAGATAATCAAAATTATCAAATACGCAAATTATTTAGACAGTAAATTCTGTTTATTAAAAAAATTTCTTCTTAGATAATCAAGTTTTAGAAAAGCGAATTCAAACAAGTGCAAAGAGTGGTAAACTGTTGATACTTTGGGTTATTTTCACCGTGCTGATCTGGTTCTATCACATGTGTTAATTTTGAGTAGGAACTTGACAAGATTCCGTTGGAACTGGAATAAATTCGTTTGAGGCACCATCATGCGAAAATGAGATATTTTTTCTTTGCGAGGAATATAATACACAATGGGTAACAGATCAAATGCGAGTTTTTCTCAAATTTATTATGACCTTGTTTCATTGAAGAAATTCTACATTTAGCATTATTGTTGAAAAAATTAGAGCGCATAGCACAGAGGCTAGTAGAGCGATTTTGATGATCCTTGAAAACCCCAAGAAACTTCCTTTGAAAACTTGTTGAAGATTACCTCAATTGTGCTAGAAAAAATATCTTTATACTAATTGATACACTACATGATTTATAAGAAAGTGCCACTCACAAATGTAGCATATCATGGTTGCTTTAGTCATTGGGATTTAATCAAATCGATGTGAAGGACAATCAATTAACCTTCTCATGAGACAGTTCATATTTTTGCAAAATTAAAATACCATTCTTAAATAGGTATTTATAACAAATTATTTTTTTGTTTGAGTATGACCATACTAGTATTTGAGAGGGTTTCACATGATGGCCGGTCTTTGCTTCATTTTTTTTCTTTTTTGAGAGGTGATCTTTGCCTCATTTTCGAACGTCCCAGGTGCCACCACGTCGGCACGTCCTCGGCTCCGGTCCAAACTACAGCGAAACCGATGCGCCCGAGGGGTGCCCGGCCCACCACTGCCCATCACCACACAGCTGATTATTTTTTTTAAAAAAAAATCCGCACGGCCGCACTCCTGCGCCGCCAGCTCGCCACCGCAGCCCGCGATGCTCCGCGCCGCCATCTCCCGCGTCGGCGCCCGCCACCGCCTCCACTCCGACCCTCACGCCAGCCTCCTCTCCCCGACATCACACCCTGTCCGCGCCCTCTCCACCCGCCGCGGCAAAGGCTCCTCCCCCACTGCGGACTCGGATGACGACGGCCCTTTCATGCTCTCCCACGACCCCGAGCTCCCGCCACGCCTTCTGGTAGTGCAGCCGCGCCTCCGCCCTGGGGGCCTCCTCGACTCCAAGCTCGCCGAGGCGCTCAACCTTGCCAACTCCCTCGAGGAGCCCCGCGACGGCTTCTACCAGGCTGAGTTCGCCACCAAGGGTGCCCCGCCGCACCTCGTCGTCCAGAACCCCGCCTCCCGTGGCCGATCGCATGCCGGTAACCAGCTAGTCCTCCATTTCGGGTGCTTAGCTCGAATGCTGAAGTGACTGTGTTTTGAGTTTTCTATATAGACTGCTTTGCTTCCCTAGGTTTTTTCACATTCATTACTGAAAAAATGTAATAGTGCGTTCCATTATGGATTTCAGCTTTACACTACAGTAATGTGTTTTGGTCATTATTAAATGCATGCATTGCGTTTGTTCGGTCAACAATCATTTTTCTTTCTTGACCCAACTAGGGGATAAGGCTGGTTGTAATGTCTTGTCATGCAGCTGTAATTCCATGAAGGGTTGCTGTACTGTTTACAGTACCAAATCTAGAGACTGAGATTAGACTACACGTTAGGGCACAAAGGTTGGAGCAGTTTACACTACATGTTCACAGCTTCGTTCTTTAAAGAAAAATGTGCACTATGCAGGTCTTCCTGCATATCCTTTTATTACATTCAGAGGTGATCGCAGAGATGCTTGCAGTGATCCAACAGAGTGTTTAAAATTTTGTTTCCTTTTAATGTTGCAATTTGTTCAGCACCAGTGTATCAATTTTTCTCTGATACTCAAGCATACCATATCCAGAACATACATATCAAAGAGGATATTTCTTGTATTGAACCTTTTGTTGGTGTAGTTCTTAACTTATTTTATAACTTTCAAATCATGTCTTCTTTTTTTTATTGCTAGCATTTTAACTTCTTTCCGCTGCAAAACTTCTATCTAAATTGAAAATGAATCATGCCAGATACATATTTCGGACCTGGAACTGTGGACAATGTCAAGTGCTACCTGAGGGCATCAGAGTCAGAGGTGTATTTACTTTGACATGCTGTGGTTGAATATGGGTGGTATATGTTCATTCATAGGTGTTGCATCAATAATTTTCCTTATCTCTCTTGGGATTATAGTTGCTATCTGCCTGTTATTAACTTTTTAGTGCGCAGACAATTCCTACATACATGCTACATGAAGTAACCTCCACTTTTTCTTCACTTTGCTTTTTTAATCTAGAGAAATAGATTTATTTTGCTTTGTATCCTTGCTGACTATGTACATTGATCCTAACAGGAAGGTGTATATGCAGTTTTCGTTAATGCAATTCTCTCTGGAATCCAACAGAGGAATTTGGAGGAAAGTTCCTGTGTTTTCTCTTTTGTTTTAGAAGTTACAATATCCGTGTGTGATTTTATGAAAGTCTTATTGTTTGCGTTGATCTTTCACTTGCAGGCTGCCTGGGGAAAACCGGTTTTAGATCGTGTTGGGTTAATTATTGAAATATTCAATGCTCATGCTGAAACAAAAGAAGCAAAGTTACAGGTGCATTGTTTCTAAATATTTGATTAATATCACTTGTCTGATCTTCTGAGGGGTGGGAAGTATGGGGTGCATTGATGAAAAGTAGGTGGTGCTTGGTATCTATTTAATCATTTGCTTCGTCTGTTGCTTTACACAGGCAGAGTTAGCAGCACTCATGTACATGAGGACTAGGCTAGTCCGTGTACGTGGCCCAGGTGGAAAACTTACATTTGGTCAAAGTGGGGAAGCTGAAGTTGTTAGTGCAAGAGGGTACTCCCTTTGATCCAAAGTATATTTTGTTTTGGGAATCCCTGTCAGTTAGAATTTTTAGTTTTGACCATTCATAAATAATCAGTACCTTGACAATTTGAGATTGATCCGACTGATTACTTGTGAAAAATATTTTCATAATACATAAATGCCTTTTTATTTGAAACATTGTGCACCCACAGAAACTTTAATTTAAAGTGTCAGTTAAATCTAGGGTAGTATGCTAAAAGATGTTGTGCATCTGGTTCCTTTTAAATTATGTTGTGAGGTGACAGAGTGAATTCACACCTACGCATTCTCTGTGGGAAGTGCAGTATATATACATCCATGAAAAATACATTAGATGCATATTAATTTTATTGTTGGTAATATGTAACTTGCTAGTTAAATTTATTTTTTATCCATTTGGCAACATGAATTATGATGAATCAAGCCTGTGTTGCCCTGAATACCATGTTTGCTGAATCATAACCTATTTTATTTCTTATACTCTACGCATACCTTTGTTCCGGACCCTACATGGGAAATAATCGAAACTCCAAAGTTTTGCTTATAAAGTGATTTGATAATATGATCTATTTTTCTCATCTACATGTTCTTGAAACATGTTATTCAACTTTTCTTAGCCGTTTCCAAACAAGATTAATTCATTCATTTGATGTGACTTACAAAACGCTTATGTTATATTGTTTCATTTAGGCGAGGAAGCGGGGGGCGGGGCTTCATCAGTGGTGCTGGTGAAACAGAACTTCAACTACAACGCAGGAGGTGTATGACATTCAATAGATAGCTACTTATCTACACGTGTAGCTCACGATGTTTTCTCACAATTCTTTTAACATAACTTATCTAGAATCCAAGAACGGCGTGCGAAATTGTTAGCTCAAATTGAAGAGGTGCGGCGTACTAGAGCAATACAACGTTCAAATCGGAAAAGGCATGGTGACTCATTTGGTCAAGAGCTTGTAACTGTTGCAGTGGTTGGATATACAAATGCAGTATGTGAATACATTCAAACAGTTCTTTCACTTGATCTGTTTTAGACTATTATACTTCTTTTCTCCATAATATCATTATGCCATATTTATTTGTACTTTCTAAAAACTAAAATCTGATTGAATCCAAGTTTTTCTGTGTTATTTTGATAGGGAAAATCTACACTAGTGAGTGCTCTTTCTGAAACTGATCTGTACAGAGATGATAGGTATGGTGTAATTAGCTTCTCCCTGTACTAAATCTCAGTAGATGTGCCCACACAATTGTTTTTCTTTTTATGGTGTAGACTGTTTGCAACAGTAGATCCCCGGTTACGAAGTGTGATTCTTCCATCAGGGTAAAGGTTTTTTTTTTTCATTCTGTTATCATATATTGGTAAGGCTAATTTGGAGTTCACACTTATTCAGTGCATAACAGTGTATTTGTCTATTCAGGAGAAAAGCACTTCTTAGTGATACTGTTGGCTTCATTTCAGATCTGCCAGTACAGGTAAATTTTCTCTGATCGCATTATTTATCAGCACAAAAAAGTTTTCTTTGATTGCATTCGAATGTTGGAGTTTCTGCTAGGTTTTTTTTGTTGGACTTTCTGCTAGGTTTCTTGGTATGATTAATCAAATTTTCTTTCTTTTGTGCTTTGAAGTTGGAACTATAATCAAACAGAGCATGCAGCATGATATGGAGGTAGCAACTGGTCTATTGAGCAGCTGTCCAGATTTTTACTGACCCCGATATTCATGCTATCATGCTAGCAGTATAAAGCTTCCATGCATTTAAAGCACTTTTGGGTTTAATTTATGGTCAAACCTGATATTCTTATTGATCATTAAGAATATATCAGGACTTTTAAGGTTTATGTAGTTACCTCTTACACGATTATTAATGGATCACCTAGTTGTTGCCTTGCCTTTGATGGTAAACTCCAGTCACTTTAGAGAAAATTCCTTAATTACCATCCAAAGATAGACTAGTTCCTTACAAGCCATCGAAAAAATTATAGTTTCCTTATCCGCCATTGGATCTGAAATTGATGCCTCCTATGCCATTTTGTCTACATGTCACCATCCTTTTGTAATTTATACTGTGAAAAATGTTTAGTTTTATCATCAAAATTATTTATTTATTTATTATGATTATTTTATATCTTGTAATTATTAGTTTGTACAAATAGATTTCTTCATGCTATTTTCTATTTTGAAATGAAATCATAAAGGCATAAATTAAATGAACAAATAGACGAGTGGAGGCGAACTACTTTAGTACCGATCTTTAAGAACAAAGGAGATGTGCAAAGTTATACTAACTATCGAGGGATCAAGTTAATAAGCCACACAATGAAGCTATGGGAGAGAGTTATTGAGCACCATCTGCGGGGATCAACGAAAGTCACCCAAAACCAATTTGGTTTCATGCCCGGGAGATCCACTATGGAGGCAATTTTTTTAATAAGGCAACTGATGGAGAGATATAGAGAACAGAAGAAAGATCTGCATATGGTCTTCATTGACCTAGAGAAGGTTTATGATAAAGTGCCTAGGAACGTTACATGGTGGGCATTAAAAAAGCACAAAGTCTCAATAAAGTACATTAACCTCGTTAAGAATATGTACAAAGATGTGATGACAAGTGTCCGAACAAGTGACGGAGACACTGATGAGTTTTCAATTAATATAGGACTGCACCAGAGGTCGGCTCTGAGCCTTTATTTTTTTTTACTTTGGTGATTGATGAGATCACACGAGATTTTCATGGGGACATTCTTTTGTGTATGCTCTTTGCGGATAATGTGGTGCTAGTGGATGAGAGCAAGATAGGGGTGAACCAGAAGTTAGAATCATGGAGACATGTTTTAGAGTCAAAGGGTTTTAGATTTAGTAGGTCTAAAACAGAGTATATAAGGTGTGATTTCAGTGCTACCGCAGTCGAAGAGGGAGATGTTAGACTTGATGGCCAGGTGGTACTAAGAAGGTCACTTTCTATTATTTGTGTTTAATGTTGTAAAAAGATGGGGATATTGATGAGGATGTAAGTCGTAGAATTAAAACCGGATGGTTGAAGGGGCATTAATCTTCTGGAGTCTTATGTGATAGTAGGGTGCCTCAAAAACTTAAGGGTAAATGGGTAAATTATATAGGACTACAATTCATCCTGCCATGTTTTATGGAGCAGAGTGTTGGTCTACGAAAAAGCGACATGTCCAACAGCTACACGTAGCCGAAATGCGTATGTTAAGATTAATGTGTGGCCACACGAGGAGAGATCGTGTCCGGAATGATGACATACGAAAGAGATTAGGAGTGGCACCAGTTGAGGAGAAACTTGTGCAGCATCGTTTGAGGTGATTCGGACATATTCAACGAAGACCACAGGAGGCATTGGTTCGTAGTGGGATGGTAAGTCGATAAACGGTGTGAAGAGAGGCCGAGGTAGACTAAACTTGATTTGAGAAGAGTTTTCACTTGAGAAGAGTCTGTGAAGAGAGATCTGAAGGATTGTGATATGTCAAGAGTTAGCTTTGGATAGAGTTCGTGGAGGCTAGCAATTCACGTTCTTGAACCTTGATTGTCGGTTGTTGCTCTTTTTTGGTCGTCTCTCGGGGTTTCATCTCTAGCCTACCGCAACTTGCTTGGGACTAAAGGCTTTGTTGTTGTTGTTGCTGCTGTTGCTTCATCATAACATAGGTCAATACATAAAATTTTATTACATGATTTTTTTTAAGAATAAATGTATCATTTTTAGTCTGAATTTAAAATATTTGTGAGTTAAATCGATTGCAGTGGTATGAAAGGCATAGTTTTCAGATTCGATGGCGGATAAGGAAATAACTTTTTGATGGCTTGTAAGGCATCAAGCAATTTTAGGATGGTAAATAAGGAATTGGCTCGTCACTTCACAGTTGCATGGAGGGAGGGACCACATGTGTTTAGATGGATTTAGATAGAGGGAGGGAGGGAGGGCGGGCTGCCCCTTTTTTTTTATCTTTTGAGTGTTCCATGTCGATCTAATGAATTTGCTTTTGCAGCTAGTTGAAGCATTTCATGCCACTCTGGAAGAGGTCGTTGAAGCAGACATTTTAGTGGTGGGTTTTAGTACTTTCTTCTGTAATTTGTCCCTCCATTCCTGCAAGTCTTAGGATTGAGCATGGATCCTGATGTATTTCCTCTATTCGTTTTGCTGCCCCCACGCCACACCCACAAAAAAAAAAGGATCTTGCAACAATGTACTCCCTTTGTTTTTAAATTTTTGTTGTTAGGATAAGAATTTTAGTTCAAAATGAACTAAAGTTGTTGTAGTAAGGACAATAAGTTTAGAACGGAGTATGATGTACTTGCCAGAAGCTGGTTTATCTTTATGTTTTGGTGCAGCATGTGTTGGATTCTAGTGCACCAAACCTTGAGGAGCATCGATCGACTGTTCTTCAAGTACTGCAACAGATAGGTGTCTCAGAGGAGAAGATAAACAATATGATTGAAGTTTGGAATAAGGTACTTATTGATATAATTTTTTCTTTGACGTTTGGTGATGGTTTGGTGGATAACTTGCATATATCATTATTGTTTTCATGCTGGCTAATTTCAGATTGATCTTTTGGATGACAAAGCTGAAGATGATGCAATTGAAGATGAGATCTTTCTGACCGAAGTCGAAGAGGAGGAAGACATATTCTCTGAAGATGATGTTCCATCAGAGCATTCATCTTTTGACACCTTAAATGATGGAGCAGAGATAGAAAATTTATCAGAAGAAAGGCCTGAAGATAGCGATGATGAAGTATCATTGAAGGAGTCCTCTGCTGAGCCTACTAAGATAAAATCAATGAATTCTGAACTATCATCAGGAGAGCTTAATAGCCAATATGTGAACGGGCGCACTTTGACAGAACTGGTGTCCACTTATCATGTGAAAACTTCTGCTGTGACAGGGACAGGATTGCAAGAGTTGTTGGCATTGATAGATAAGAAACTGAATGAACAACAAACAATTGTGCAGAGAAGCTACGGACCTTTTGATAGAAAATGGAGACCTTGCTCTATGGATAGCGAAAAGGCTGCAGAACAATAGGTTAGTATGCTCTGCCTTTTTTTTCTCTATTCCAAATATTTTTGAGACCACTAGCCGCCAGTTCCCGAGTTTGCATACAAAGATGGAATCATAGTATACTTTGGATACACACATTATGTCAAAAATCAAAGAGTATTTTGATATTTTCTGACTTTTCTCAGTTGGTTTGTTGGAAATATTTGCAAGAAACTGCCGGAAGGAACATGTAATTTTTTTTTAAAGCAGGTTGTTTAGATATGACTTCAAACTAATCTACCACTAAATTTAATATTTCTAGCTATCATTTTATTTGAGTGGATATAATTTGCATGGTCCTTTTATGTTCTTTGTTCCTATGGATGTACTTTTATTGCACCTAGTTGTAATGCACCGTTGCACCACACTCCAAAGCTGTCAACTTTTTTACAGATATTGCTATATAATTCACCGAGATTATGCTTCTCATAAAATTGGCATTCCCTGTTCATGTAAAATTACACCTAAACCCCTCTGCCCTCTTTAGCTTTGTGCTTGGGCATCATTCCTCGACTCACAATGGCTTTGCTGTACATGACAGAGTCCTCTTTGAGTTTTGGTGCTGCCAAGAGAAGTTCTTGACTTGATATGGGATTGTCAGATTGTGGATCAATCCAAACCAGGCATGCCATTGCCCAGTGCAACGGTTGTAAATACTCACATAAACTAGCTCTAGTCTGGCCAAGTTCATTGATAATTTTTCAGAGCTACAACGACCTTTTTTGGAACCCTTTGATTAGTGACAAACTATACTCTTCTAACAAAGTACATTATGATCAATAATGTGACCCTGCTACTGAACAAATCAACATATTCTTCTTGTTTTAAGTTACCCATTTTGTTTCAGTTCACCTTTTTATATTCTCTTATATCTAAGCCAACTCATTTGATAGGCTGTTTCTGTTGTTGGGGAACACTGCTGCGTGCTGCTTGACTTCATTCAGGATTGTGTACGCGAGCAATTTCACCAGAAGCCTGGCTCCCCTTGAAGAATTCAAGAACAAATATTGCCGGGCAGATAAAGAATCACATTACCAAGTGGCTTTTTACGAGGTCTTCGTTAGACCTTTACGTAGGGCTGCCGGATCTTTTTGCTCTCTTGGCTAATGTTGCCGTTTTTAAGGCTTACCGAGTCGTCGGGTTTCATCTAGACTTTAGTAGTATATTATATCACAGAAAATAAAGATGTAGTAATTCTATGATACGTTAAGCAGCCATCAATTATAATGACAATTATGTGCAATCTCTTAACTCGACATCTCAGATCCCAAGCTCAAGAAATTCTCTAATACTTGGTCTAATGTTAGATTATATCAACAAAAGTTTAAATCAGCTGCGTGTTGTACTGATTCAAGTCACAGATCTTGAGATATTTGTTGTACGCGGTTCTTCTGAACCATGAATTGTGCTGAAGGATACCATCTCTTTTTCATGCCAAAGAAGGTATCGACTGTTTTCACATATGCTCTTAGTTTTTAAATTGTTGCTAGTATGTATGTAACTTGAAAGTAAACTGGATAGTGTATATCACCATGAAAATGCAAGTTTCATGCAAATAAGATATATGTCATCAAATTGATGGGCTTATATTGTTTGATAATTTTTTTTGTGTAAATTATTGAAAGGTAAATGATAACGGAAGAAAGTAAATGTTTCATACATTTTTTAGATAAGGTTGATTAGAAAAAATAAAACTACAGAAATCAATACACACAGAAATAAGCTAATATATTTCCTTCAAATTTCAAAATAGCTGAAACAGAAAACAGGGGATTCTAATGAGCTGGTATTACAAGGCAAATGAAATGTGAGTTATCTCTTTTGTATCAAATTGGAGTATTGAATGGATGAGGGAAGCTCGGTCATACAAATTCAATAAAAATGAAGTAATGCCACATTCTAAACATAAGGAGAAATGCCTGGTATCATACCAGTTTTATTATCCTCAAGTCATATGCATAGAAGATATAAACTCTTCAGTTTTTATTGTATCTCAGAGACTCAGAAAATATTTATATCTACTAGCATGGTTGAACATACATGCATGTAGAATAGGACTAAGAAATATGGACTGATATAATTCAAATAAAAAAACGGATATGTTAAATCTTGAGTGAACTGTCATGGGTGATGGCAGATCATGGTTCTATGCAGATAATACCACACCGAGCTGATGCTATTAAAGATATGCTCACTGCTATGCAAAGCTTCAATGCTAGTTTTGGGGAGTATAAACAGACCGTTTTCTTTGTTATTTGTAGTAATCTGTTATATCATTAAAATGTAAGTATCACATCTGCATGCATTCAAACAATTTAATTACTGTACTGAATAAGAAGGTATTATCCTCTTTGTTGAAAATAAGACTGTATATAACCAAATAGGATATGGTTCTTATCCCTCATTAAAGTCTATATATAGCATTTCCTCAAGATCACAGCCAAGCACAATCTTCACACAGGAGTACCATGTGATTTCCATTTTTCTCAAACTTAGATAATTTCAAGTAAAATGAATAAAACTTGAAACGCTTACTGAACTAACTAGGTTTCAGAAAAAGCATGTCAACCTCAGCCTTGCATCCGCCAGAAATACAAATATGAAACTTTCAAGGATCTCAATATACCATGCATCACAAAGCTTAAAGTCACAAGCAAAACTAATATAATAGAAATGATTATTCACTAATGCCTATTTGATTACCAGATCCTACAACCAATGAACACAGTAAAAACTACCTCAAGCTCCAATCCATCCAAGTCACATCTACTTCTTATTGCAATGGAGGTAGTATTTCTTCTCTACTTCTTATTGCTGTGGAGGTAGAATTTCTTCTCTACTTCTTATTGCTGTGGAGATAGGATTTCTCCTCCTACAGGGAGATGGAGTAGAAATGCCACCACAGATTTTTGAGCTTGTGGCCTCCTGCAGAACACCTTAGCACGATCTGCAGAACACCTTAGCACGATCAAACTGAAGATTCACTATTTTCCAGTTTTAAAAATGAACCAGATCGGCGGAGGGAGTCACCTGATGTGGCTTGATGGACCACAGCGCGGCGGCGCTGGTCCGTCTGGGTTGGGGGTGATGGGGGCGGGGGCGAGGGCAGGGGCAGGGCCGAGTCTGGTCAGAGGTGAGGGCGGTGGCGGGGCTGCACCGAAGTGGAGGTGGGAGGCGACCGAGTACCACAGCGGCGGCGGGGGCCGGCGACGGCCGAGGTCGGGGAGGAGGCGACGCGACGCTAAGGCAGGGGCAGTTGATGCTGGGGGTGGCGGGGCTGAGCAGGGGCCACGACGCTGAGGGCGGCGCTGATTGAGGTGGAGTCTATGTCCTGGGCAGCAACAGCCGAGGCAGGGATGGGGCTGAAGAGGGGGCACGCGGAGAGAAAGAGAACCGATCAAGCATCAGTAAAAAAATGATTTTTTAATTAATCTCAATACATAAGATCTCAGTGGAAAGTGTGCAAGGAGCACTTGGACGACTAGATTTCTTCATTGAGAGATGACGTGGCTTCACAGTTTGCAAGAGAATGCTTGCGTTTTAATATATTAAGATTTGTTTTATTTAAAAATTGACTTTAAATGTGTAAAATTTTAAAATATGTTTCAAATAATGTCAATGACAAATAAAATTAGGATTTATAACAAAAAAATGACATTGTTCAAGTTTTTTTAAATAATACAAAAAATCAAAGATGATTTTAAAAGTCAACGACAACCACAATTAACGAGAGACTGACTAAGTTATTACACCGTTCCACAATTAATAAAGGGCTGCCTAAAAAAAAGAATTATTACACCATTCCACAATTATCTTCATCTTAAGGTAATAATAATGCCAGGTAGCAACCGTCCTCACTGAAGCACTCAATGGCCACAGCTCCTAGTTAATCAAGCAATAATCATGCTAGTCTGCTCATCTACTATACCTCTGGTACAATATATAAGCATTTCTAGGTTAATTCTTTTATATTTGAGTAATAGTATCTATAATATTAAATAATTTATAACATAAAAATTTACTCCGGCTGTTCCAATAGAAGTTTATTTTTAGGATTTGTTGAATATGATTTTGACTAAATTTTTTTATTTGATTAACTTGATCAACATAAGGTTTATATTTTAGATTACCATGCAAAATATTTTCATAATATATTTTATATATTTATAAAATTAATTAAATTTATAAAAATTATTGATCAAAATCATAGTTAATGAATCCTAAAAATAAGCTTCTACTTAAAGAGGTAGTACTTAGTATGAAAGTTTATTTCATAACAAATTTAATGATATTATTTATATATGAAACGCCGAGACCAAGGATGATGCCCGTTCGTGAGCCGAATTTTTTTGGAAAATTTCACCATGGTGCGCGCTAATTTTTTTTTAGTTTTTCGCATGAAAAATTCAGAAACAAAACACTAAGAACTTTTAGTGAAAATTCCCATTTTCGTACGCAGGGCATCTTCCATTTTTTCACATGGGGGTCACTTTTTAGAAGAGCCGTTTCAAGGTAGATCAAGTGCTATTGGTTCACTTCTTAATCTGAAGTAGTAAAACATGAATTCGATCTTAGTTGTTAATTTATATATAAAAATAAATTAATATCAACTACAATGTGTCTATGATTGAATGATATAGTAGTTAATAATTATTAGAGAATTTTTAGCTTTTAAAAGGTAAAAGAACAATACCTTAGGATCAGCACAAATAGATGATCCAATATCATTTAATCTATTTTAAAATCTACTTTCTAGAAAAGCTATATATCTCTACATTAAAGGCCAGCAAGGAGATGGAGTGCGTCGGCTATAGGTGGCCAACGAGCGGTGCCGAGCAGGCACAGCTCAGGCCGGCTGGGTGGCCCAGGCCGACCGGGTTCGTGCCTTCTTTAAGGCGGCCCGGCATGACCCATTAAAAAATCGGTCCGTGCCGTGCCGGCCCACGGGCCAGCAGCCTAGGCTTAAAGCATGGCCTGGTTGTTTTTACACGGGCTGCGCCATGCCGTGCTGGCCCGAGCCCAAATAAAAATCAACTTCATTCCCTCCTCCCCAAAAAATTATAAAAAATAATTATATAACACAAATTATTAAATTTTAAACATAAATCGGTCAAATTACATGTATTTAACGTTAAATTTCAAATAACAGTCTCACCGACCTACCGTGTCTAACAGGCTATGCGGGCCGGACGTCGTGCCTAGTCAGGCCGCCCTAAACGGGTTGTACTCATGCCGTGCCAACAGGCCTGCATCTAGGCCCAGGCACGATCTGTGTCGTGGTTCGGGCCGGCCCGGTCCAGCTTTCCATCGTGCCGTGCTGGGCCAAAATAGTCGGGCCTCGTGTTGGCCCATTTTGCCCAGCCCACTTGGTCAGGTATAGCATCGGCAACGAGAGAGTTAAACAGCAACTTAATTACAGAGACAAGCGGGTGCAAGCACAATCGCACACTTTGCAAGGAGCTTGCTTAGGCTGGCAACGGCAGCAAACGAAGGTGATTTTGGGATGGAGATTTTGACTTTAGACGAAAATGATTGTGGGATGGAGTACATTGTTATTTTTTTTTCAAATGTATTTCATCATTATTACCAGTTACATAAATGTTATTGTCCTTCAGTTCCCATATGTTGGAACATTAATTATAGTGCTAATTGTAGTAAGTATTGTGGTTTTCTAAGCATATTTAGGTGAGATATGGGGACTATTTGTGTTGGCTTGAGCTTGGATAACCGGCATGAGTTGATCAATCCAACTCCACCGTGAGAGAGCAAGACTGAGGGGCTGTTTGGATGCTATCTAATGTTTACTATTCCAATATTTGGAGTTACCAATATGAGGGCAACACCAAAACGTGAGCAACAACATATTTGGACTGAAAACTTTACCAAATTTTACAATGTCGTTACAATGACAGGTGGGCCCTATTGTATTTTTTGTCGAAATATAGCGAGATCTTGATTTGTAGATAAAATTACAAGGAATCCAATGGTTAAAATGAATTATGATTTGGATATACTATTTAGCTTGTGCATTTGTTGTAAACTTGTAAACTCTAAACTATAAAAGAGCCAAACAATTCCTGACATGTGTATTTGCGCATGCATGTAGTAGGTTACCAAAATTTGGTGAAGATTTTGCTTACCAACAAAGCTGCCAACTATACGAACTAGCTTTACCAAATTTTCATTGGCAAGCCAAATGTTAGTAACAATCCAAATACATGCCAAATTTCATTGGTGTTACCAAATTTTGGAAAGGTTTGCATTGGCAACCAACCAAACATACCATGAGTATAATTTCTAAACTAAATGGAAATAATTTCAGTATTCACTTCCATGGATGACTTTCACTACAATTGCTTAATGTTGGGGCATTATTGCTGGCCCGAGGTAACAGCAGTGTTGTATCATTGTGGATATGTTGGATCAAGGTTAATAAAACCATGAAAACAGGTACAGTTTTTGCAGTTTTCACTGACATTGGTCACCGGACTATCAGTTTTTTTTTCTAAATTACAAAAAAATGAAAATTTGAAGAAAAAATAGAATTTCAAAATTCGGTAAAACCGGTCGATAAATTGGTAAAAAATGAGTTCTAAACTGGTGGGTTTCAAATTTTGAAACTTAAAAACTGATAAAATTGAAGAAATCGATTGACAAAAACAACTGGATTAGTATAGCATTTTGACTATTCATTCAAGTTTTGATTTTTTTTCAATTTGAAGCAATTTTTGTCAAACCGAAGTTTGGGTATAGATTGTATTCACCACGCCAAGGTATTGTCAGCTCTTTTTGTGCCCCCCCCCCCTCCGTGTCACCAACATGCCAGCGCAAAAATGAACTGTCCTATGGGCACATGTGTTGACCCAAATGCATGCCAAATTAGCATGGGTGCACATGGGCGAGCCGAAATTTGGTAGAGTCGCGTGGGCATGGATCAAATTTGGTTTCTCGCCTCTCATCCAAACATATCAAATTTGATTTCCCTCCCCATGCACGCCAATGCATTGTCAGCCGTTTTTGTG
>BCLH01000777.1:88563-117050 GCA_001602315.1 Zoysia pacifica
ACCTTGTTCAAAACGATATTTTTCTGAACCAGAGGGAGTACTACTAACATAGATGTCTTATCCGAGATATGGACAAAACTAGCCTATGGGTTGCACACCTATTCTTGCTTGGAACTTATTGAGCACACATCTCCTTATCAATGTAAGAGTACTCCGTATCTATAATTGACATGTATATTTTATTAAAAAAATAAGGTGAAATAATATATAGGTATTTTATAAAAAGAGAAAGGTATTTTAGAAAGTGAAGATGATAAATAGTATTGAATTCTATGATTGCATGTAAAAATTAAAGGATGGAGTAGATAAAAAAACCCGAGATTAAAAAAAAGTGCTCTCTTCTTCCTTTGGCAGGCTCTCAGCTCATATTCGCTATAGCAGTAGCTTTCCTGTTGTATGTATTCTCCCTCACTCATGTAACAGTAACACATAATAATACACAGATGTGAACCATATGGCTATTATCCCCCGGTCTCTGTAATGTCCAAAACTAAAAGCTATCTTCCCTCGCAAAAAAAAAAACTACGTGCATGGTACTGATTGAAAAATACTCTCTGAGAGTGGTTAGCGCGTTCAGTCCCCGCTGAATCCTAAAGAATCTTAGTGTTGATCTGTATTATTGTTTATGAATTAGATCAACAAAGTTGTAGTAATCTTTTTCAAGAAAAAAATTGTCTTAGAGTCGGTCGAGAACTCTAATCAAATATACAGAGAATCGCATTAATACATAGAGCATCAAGCTCGTAACATTTGAATGATTTTGTACTTATGCATAAATGTAAGGATTTGGGAGGTGTGAACAAAATTACATATGTGGTTGGATGCGTAGAAATTTTGTGTAATAAAAATAAGGTAGGGTAATATTTCTGTTCTATCCTTATTTTGCGTTGGAAAATGTAGAAATTTTTATATTCTTAGATGGAGGAAGTACAAGTTAATACAACATGATTAAATATTTTTTATGAAATATGTAATGCATATTATTAACATGAACATAGTATAGAGAGTGATGGGGTGTACTTACCTTAATAACAAGTAACTTGACTTTTAATTTAATATATGTGCAAACTTACATTGACCCTATAAAGTTTATCTATTAATTGCTGCAATATTGTACTCTCATATGAATAATGTGTATTTTGTTTACGAATTTAAACTATATTTCAATTAGTAATACACGAAAGTGACTAAAGAATTACAAATTTACAATGCTGCAAGTGAAAAAAAAGAAAAATGTTAATGAAAACAAAGAACCCATGGGCCGTCACATCCTATTGACAAGGCCCGTCCTTAAAGTCGTCCAATTCATAGCCCATCAAAAGGCAACGCAGCATCGACGAACCCTTTCTTTTGCCGATCCAACGTCCAGCGGCTGCAGCTCGGATCGATTGTCCTCCTCCGTCGGCGGCGAAAGATATCCGTGGATTCTGCAAGGCGGCGCTCGACTGTCTCCCGGACTCCCGGTGGAGGAGATGCCGGCACTGATCGCGCGCCTCCTCGACACCGGCATCTGCTTCGGTCTAATGGACCCAGTCTCCAACATCATCGCGAACACTAGTACAGCTTTGTTGTTGGACGATGTAACAAGCCTCACGGTTTGAACAGCTCTCGCATATAATCGTACTCCTGAACAAGCGAACATTGGAGGCAGCCTGTCTCCTGATGCCATCAACAGGCTCCACAAGTTATTGGACGAACCTCACGAGCAGCCAGCATGAGGTGATCCTGTCTACGGACGGACGACCAGCCCCGGCGCGACGTCGCTGTTGTCGCCGAACACCGTGTCCCCGACGCCGTCCACATCCTCCCGGCCGCGCGGCTACGGCGCAGCCGGCAGCCCCACGTTGGGTGTGTCACGCCACCACGCCTCATTATTTGGCGCCGCCTCGG
This sequence comes from Zoysia pacifica, assembly GCA_001602315.1. NCBI lineage: Eukaryota > Viridiplantae > Streptophyta > Magnoliopsida > Poales > Poaceae > Zoysia > Zoysia pacifica. The sequence goes on from BCLH01000777.1 coordinate 90,454, forward strand.
CACCATGCGGAAGCCATCACGGCACGACCGCCCGCCCCCTCCGTGTCGCGCGTAACGAACTTACCGACCGACCCGGGCGCAGGTCGCCGCATTGACCATATCCAACGAGGGAGGCTTTAATCACCCCGCCGCGCCGCTGCCGGCCGGGTGAGAGGGACACGACGCCGTTCGTTCCCGGCGCGACCTCACCTAGCTCGAGCTCGCTGGTGGCCCTGCGTACCGGACAATAACGACAACGCCCATCCCACACCGTCACCTCGCGGCGTCTTGCTCGCACCCACCCACATGGGTCGCCACGACTTGTAACGCGCAGCGAGTGTCCACCACTTGCACGGGACGACAAGTGGCCGGGCGCCCTTCGATCTGAAGAAGTCATCATCTCAGTTTCGCGGTCGGGGGCCCTGCTGCAGGCGAAATTTAAAATTTCTCTTTATTCATCATTAATATTAATATTAATTTAAAATAAATTTATTTTGTTTTTCAATAAATTCTTTGGATTTTATATATTGGTTTCGAGTTGTTGTATTTTGTTAACTAATAATGGTATTTGTAGACTTAAGATTTGAGTGCATTTTTTCGTGTGCACGTAATTTATACGTAAAGATTAAAGTATTATTTACAGGAAATATCATGTGTATCTGAATCAAATATAAAGGCGTATTTTACTCTCTGTCATGAAAAGTAACACATCTATCCTTTCTGAATCCAAGATTTCTCAGATTCCTGCACAATCCAGCTTACGTATTTTAAAATCCACAATCCAGATTTTTTTATAGGGCTTCAACCAGCTCGGGCTCCACACGACGGGACACTGTTCATCGTACTCATGTTGCACATACTTGACTCGGCGTCAGGGTTCACAAAACCGGTCAAATCAGACCGGTTTTTGTGAAAATCGGTCAAACCGGTCCAGTCCAGTTTGACTGGTTTACCGATTTTCGTTTTGAATTTTTTTTAATTTTGAAAATTTGATGGATTTTAAAAAATATATATGTAAAACAAAACTAGATAAAAATCATGATTTTTGGTGAAATCTTTTTTAAAAAATTCTAAGATTTAAGTGCCCAAAAAATTTGAAAAAGTAAATATGCAAAAGTAAAAAACTTACCTTATCCTTTACCCCATGCTCTAGAAGGTCCCATTCGCGTCTGTGAGCATTCCTTCTCGCCGTCCGCGATCGTGCGCCTCGCGTCCGCCCCTCCGCCGTCGAAAACCACTACCGAAGCGCGGCTAGCCGGCGATAAGGCTGGTAAGCTGGTCGGCTCGGTGGGCGCAGCAGCTGGAGCGGCTAGCCGCGCCCACGCCGCGGGGAAGCCGGGCCAACGGCTAACCGACCGGCTAGCCCGGTTAGCCGGTGGAAATCGGCGGTAAGCCGGCCGATCTAGCGTGATTTCGAGCAGAGGAGGTGAGGTACTGTCTTTTTTTATTTTTTCTTCAAATGTTGAGTGATTTGCTTAGTTCCAATATTTCTTCAATGTAGTATGACAGATCAACCGGATTCGGTTTGAAAACACGGAGATAATGTGTACCTCGGGTTACATTGCAAATATTGCAAGAGCGTGAAGAGGAGTGGTGCCATGAGATTCAAGCAACATTTGGCATATCAGGGCAGCAATGTGGTGGGTTATGCTCACATTTCTGCTGAGGTGCGAGACTATTTTCGTCGAGAGCTTGATAGAAACACGGAGCGGAGGAAGGAGCGAGCTAGACAGGCTTTAAGACAGCAAGATGTTACAGCTCAGGCAAATATGAATGTGAAGGATGATGAGGACCTACAGGTTGCCATGCGGTTATCTAGAGAGGAGGAGGAATTTCGACAGCGACAATGTATGTATGGTTGTCAGTTCATCTAGAGAGAAGGAGAAATTTCTACAGCGACAGCGTATGTATGGTGGTCAGTTCAAGCAATGTGTTGGTAGTTCATTGGGTGCTGGTGCTTCCTCGGGTGCTGGTGCTTCTTCGAGTGCAGGTGGTTTCTTAGGTGCAGGTGGTTCGTCTCAAAGTGCATTCACAACTGAGTTGGCCAGCAGGATGGCCGTAGATACGAAAACTTCACCTGCTCAATGGTGGCACATGGTTGGTGGTGACACACTAAATCTTCAGAAGATTGCTGTGCGTCTAGTGTCGCAGTGCGCTTTATCTAGCGGATGCGAGCGTAATTGGAGTACATTCGCATTAGTCCACACGAAGGTGCGCAACAGACTCTCCTATGCCAAATTGTATAAATTGATGTATGTCAACTATAATCTCATAATACGGATGCGAAATGTTGGATTCACATATAAACCACCAGAAGCTGATCCTTTGATTGTCTTATGGACCTATCGTTGTATGAGTCTTCTAATCTAATGAAAAATTGAATGGAATATGGAAGATCAAATGTTGATTCTTTTCTTGATGAAGAGAACACAGATAGTGACACTCTGCTGCCATCGCGTCTAGTGAGCACTGATGAAGCTAGTAGATAGTTGCTACGGTTGTTTCGTGCTGCAACAATGTCTGAATGGACAAAAAAAATATAGGTGACACTCACATAGAAAAGAGGAAGCACCAACATCAAGAAAAAAACATGTGCTAAAAAGAAAAGGAGCATAAGCAAAGGCAAAGGTAAAGGAAAATGGAAAAGTGCGGAAGTGGCCAGCGACGACTCTACAAATTCTGGAGACGCCAGACGAAGCCCACCTTACCAGGAGTCTAATGACAGCAGCTCCCGAACAAATTCTGGAGATGCACCAGGCCATGCGGACGTGGTTTCTGACTCCCAGCCACCATCAACTACGTATTATTTCACAGGTAATGATATCTTCGCATCATATGAGTAATTTTAACTCTTTTCTCATACACTTAACTTCTTTCGCAGCTGAGACAGACTTCACCCATGCTACATAAGATTAAGACCATAGGGCTTCATTGTCACAGAGGACCACAATAGAGGGTAGGCAGCATCAATATAGTGCTTACTACTCGAGGACAGACAGTGATATCTCGTACAACCAAAGTCTTGAGTACTACAATTATCGTTTGGGTGATCACAACTCACAACCAACGACCACATGAGTGTACCAATAGCAGAATCTCGAATTTTATCATATGTTACGCTCACAATGGGAGACAACTTCCGCTTGAACGGGTTAAACTTGGAATGAATTTAAAGCGAAGTTACTCGCCACTAGAGAAATTCAAATAATGTCAAGTGATGAGTGCGACAGGGCTTATTTTGATTGAAATAAATTCCAATGTGAAGTGTCAACTTTGTGTATGAATTTTGTGTATGAACTTTATGTATGACTTTATGTATGAAATATGGATTGTATTGGTATAGATATATTATCAAATTGTGTGTTTATTATCCATTAATAAAGTATATATTGTGTAAATGTATTGCAATAATTTAGAAAAAGTCATGCCGAAATTTTTTGAAATTTTTCTATTTTTTCCTTATTTTACAATATTTTTCTGATTTTTTATTTTGTTGACCGGTTTTTAGCCAAACTGGCCGGTTTACCGCCGCAACGGTTTCTCCAGAAACCGGTCGGTTTACCGGTAAAATCGGCCGGTTTACCGGTTTGAAAACCGGTGAACGTCGAAATTTCAAATTTTGAATTTTGACCAATTTTGAGATCGGTTTTTTCCGAAAACCCGAATATCGGCCTGGATCGGTTTTTCCGCATCAAACGGTTTTGTTAACCCTGCTCGGCGTGCACTTTTCTTTCCCTCAGATGAGTAAAGAGACAGACGGTGCTACTCTACTTTCTCTGCACAAGTATTCATACGTTTGTCGTTCGAATTAACAGGGACAAGGCGTAACTGGATCGCTTTTTCAAATCTGGAAAAGTCGGGTTTGCACTTCGTGCTTTTCTCAGGTCGACACTGGTGATTTGCAGTTTCCACTCTTCTGAACCAAACCAAACTCTACTATTATCCATCATTGTCCGGATGGAATTTAGGCTTGTTGTAGCCTGCAAATTGTCCAAGATAACTGTACGGAGCCAGGGCTAAACATGCCATGCGCATCCTCTGAATCCAAGTAGCTTACTTATCCTCCCAGAATTGTGTTCCTGCTCAGTCAACTTGTATGATACTCCGCTCGCGAGTGTAAAAACTGTCAAAGACGCGACACTCACATCTCAATCGCAGCGTGGAATTGAAGATGTTTTTCCCTTTCTGAAAGAAAGGAATTCATACGTACTGTCGGCGTTCTAGCCACCGGCACAGTACAAAATATGATCGAGAGGGTGGTGTGCCTCCGTATTCAATGTGGCCTAGTCTACGAAAGACTCAATAGGGTTTTTTTATTTGGTTCGGGAAACCTCGAATAGAGTAAAGCCCTACGTCTAGGGACTGGTTTATATCAGTGAGTGAGTACAATGAGTCGAACTCTCTCTTTGGGAGAGGGCTCGGCGTTTGAGTTGTGGGATGCCCGATGCACGCGTTCGTGAGGTTGCTCGCGAGAGTTCAGGGCCGGAACCAACCCCGCTATTGCCCTCTGGACCTCTTTTATATAGGGCAGTCCGAGGTTATAAAATAGTGGGCTCTATGCAGTTTTACTGTCTCGCTGACAGGTGGATCCTCCATTAACGTCGTCATCACTCGTCACGCCTGTGCGAGGGCATGACGCGTCGCGTCGCACGTCGCGCCGGGTACTGTAGTGTCAGTCCGGTACTGTAGCGTCAGTCACAGTGTCGTCGGGTCTTGTCTGTATACTTCCACGGCCCGCTCACGTAGCGGTGGACTAGGGCCGTCCCGTCAAGATGGCTGGCGGTGGGCCACCGGAATAAATGCGATATAAATGTCGCACCTACCTCAGGGGTTGGCCACCGAGGGTCGACCTTCAGAGGTCAGGCTCATCATACATCTTAGCGCTGGATGCGGCTAAGACTTGGTTTTTGTAGATCGTTGCCCTGGGGGTCGGACCGCGCGTTCGTGCTTCGTCGTCCGACCCCAAAACCCCTCGGGGTCTTGGCCCACGTATACGAGTATGGGTCGGTGAGTATCCGGGGTACATGATCCTGACAGTAGCCTCTGAGCCTGACGTCGTTTGCGACCTCCATTGGAGCAGCGCTAGGCTGATCACGGAGAGCTCGACGCTCTGATCCTACGGGATCGGTCTGTGAGATCGGTCGCGGGCTGGGTCGTTGCGGTGTCCATCGTTCGTTGATGGTTGATCATAGGGCCTACGGGCTTAGCTCTCGAGCCCGGGGGCGATCCGAGGGGCTGACCGTGGGCTTAACCGCCATTCGTCGTTTCGACTGTCGGGGGCGGGTCGAGGTTGCTCTCGGTCTTTTATTCGGAAAGACGCCTAGTACGGGCCAGTTTGATCCGACCTCTGCCCATGATCAGCATCGCGTCTAGGCCGAGGGGCATGATCAGCGCCCGGACGTTTGGATCGGCCAAATGGCCTCGGCTGTCGACCCGCCGACCGTGGGAAGCCTTGTTCATGTGCTTCCCCTTATTCGAACTCCCCGTAACGGTCACGGGGATCGGGTGGCCCTCGCGCCTCCACGTGGAGGGTGATCGGGCCGTCCGAGAATCGCAACCGTCGGTCGATCCGGGCAATCGGTTTGAATTCGAATGAACGGCATCGGAGGCGCGGCGGTTCACGCGCCAGCGTCACGTCGTCTGCCAGCCGTGCCCTGGCAACCGTCGCGTCATGGTGACATTGGCGCCCCAGTCGCGGCGGAAGCGGCGAGGCGCGGCCTGAGCCCACATGTCAACGGGTCGGGTACGAACAGTTTGGGGCGCCTTGGGGCGCGCACCCACGACCGCGTGGTTACTCCCCACGATTGATTGTGGGCGGTGTAATAACTGCGCGGGCCGTTTGAAAGGAGGGGCGCGGTAACTCCGTTTTGTTACCCAACCTGCTCACTTCGTCTTCAAGCTTCCATCGCGCGCGAGAGCTCATCTCCTCCAGGGCACGAGGCGAAGAAGCTGACGAGGGAGCCTTTCGTGGCTCTCCAACCACCGCCGAGGGTCGGGCGGTGGTCAAAGAAGAGAGGATGGATTTCTCAGCTGCGCCCGCCGCTGGGCACTGTCCCGCCGCTGGGCACGGCTACTTCGTTCCCCTATATATAGAGTCAAGTTTGTAAAAGGTCGTGTCTCATGTAATGAAAGACATCAATGCAAAAATTATCATTGCACGAATGAGTCCTAGTTTTTTATTCCTTTTCACTGTTACTTTGCGACTGTTTTTCACGTTCTGTTGAGCGTCAATCAAACGAACGGGTCGAGTGTAGCTCGTAGGGTCGGGTGTCGGGCCCGATACAGCCGTAGAGCGTCATCGGCTCTCGATCGTTGATAGTATAGCCGCGAGGAGACTTTGAACGAAAAACATGCGCAAAGATTGTTACGTCCGGGGGTCACTCGCGAGCTCGGCACGGGCCGGGGATCCGACCCCAAAGAAACAGAGCGAGGCACGAGTCAGCGAAAAAATAAGACTCAAAAGGTCAACGGGGAGCGGTGCCTCGGCACAACAAATCGAAAAAGGACGAGCGAGGACTGACGTTTCGACACTCAGGAGGGCGAAACCAAGTAGCCCCTGAGTGCGGGGCGTGGCTGGAGGGACCGCGGTTCGCAGCCCAAAAACGATAAGTGCAAGTAAGTTGCGAGAACTTAGCTGTTTTCATCAGGGCTTGGCCTCCTGAAATCGAAGGAGCGGCGTCGGTAGTAGCGGTCAAAGGAGCACCTCTGCCAAGACTCAGCGCGAAGCTCGCTCCTAACCTGTCGCCGAGCGTCGATGGTGCCGCGGGCGTCGCGGTCAGAGCCGAGCCGTGGCTGGACCGACCCCGCGTGGTGCCGAGAGTTTTGCTCCTCGGCCCGGCTGTCACACGTCGGGCTTCACCGATCGTGGGATCAGCGGTTGCTTCGTGTCTTCGACTGCTGGGGCCGAAGAGATGCTTCTGGTTGCTGAATCGCGCTATTGAGGTAAATACGCACACGGTCGTACACTTCCCTCAGCGCTGGATCTTCGGGTGCGGCAGTTTTGCTGAGGATGCACGCTGCTGCCACAAGGTTCTCAAGTGGAGTGCCGAAGGTTGGCGGCCGTCCAACCACGATTCGCTGGTAAGTGGACCGCCTCCGGGCCCGAGCGGCGTCGCTGGGTCCAGCTATAGCTTTACCGCGAGGCTTGGGGCTGCCGGTTCGTCCCGGGTGCGACCGAGCCTGATCAACAGCGTCCACCGTGGGGCGCGGATATGGGTTGGCACCCGACATGTTGTCGGGAGTCATCGACTCCTCGCCCTTAGGGGTGTAGAGAGTGAAGCACTCCCTCGATGGGTCGTGCCCCAAAACGGCATGGCTCCGCCGGTGTCGCGTGGCGCGCTTCCTGCGCGGAGTCTGAAGGCGAAGCTCGCCGCCTTCGTTGGCGATGAAGTTTAGGCTCCCGAAGCAGAATGCCTGTCCGGATGCGAAGGAGAGGACGCGCCACGACCGGCTATCTTCGGTGATGGTGACCGTGAAATCTCCGAAGCGAAGGTGGGAGACCGAAGTGTTTCTCACAACGGCGAAGAAGAAAACCATCGAAAAGGCAAAGCGAGCGCACACCAAGAAAGGCCCCCTACCTGGCGCGTCGACTGTCGACGTTCTGACCACCGACACAATACGAAATACGATCGAGGGAGTGGTGTGCCTCCGTATTCGATGTGACCTAGTCTACGAAAGACTCAATGAGGTTTTTTTACCTGGTTTGAGTCACCTCGAACGAAGTAAGGCCCTACGTCCAGGGAGTGGTTTATATCAGTGAGTGAGTACAAAAGGTCAAACTCTCTCTTCGGGAGAGGGCCAGACGTCTGAGTTGTGAGGTGCTCGATGCACGCGTTCGTGAGGTTGCTCACGAACACAAACGGTTGCACGCGAGAGTTCAAGGCCAGAACCAACCCCGCTATCGCTCCTCGGACCCCCTTTATATAGGGCGGTCTGAGGTTACAAAATAGTGGGCCCTATGCAGTTTTACTGTCTCGCTGACAGGTGGGTCCTCCATTGACGTCGTCATCACTCGTCACGTCCGTGCGGGGGCGTGGCGCATCGCATCGCGCGTCGTGTCGGGTACTGTAGTGTCAGTCCGGCACTGTAGTATCAGCCACAGTGTCGTCGGGTCTTGTCTGTAGACTTTCGCAGCCCGCTCACATCGCGGTGGACTAGGCCCGTCCCATCGAGACAGCTGGTGGTGGGTCATCGGAATAAATGCGACATAAATGCCGCACCTACCACAGGGGTCAGACACCGGAGGTCGGCCTCATCGTACGTCTTAGCACTGGATGCGGCTAAGACTTAGCTTTCGTAGATCGTTGCCTCGGGGGTCAGACCACGCGTTTGTGCTTCGTCGTCTGACTCAAAACCTCTCAGGGTCTTAACCCACGTATACGAATATGGATCGGCGAGTACCCGAGGTATATGATTCTGACACATACATTTCTGAAAGAAACTATCTAGACTTCAACAGGCCTAGATAGTTTTGCCTCGACGATCTCCTGCTCTCCACCATCACCTTCACCTTGACGCTCGCCATCTTTGATCCGTTCTTCCGGATGAGCCCAAGCAGGCTGCTCCAAGAAGGCAAGAAGGGCCCCTTTGGCACGGCTTCGGCTTCAGCTCATGGCACCGTAGCTACAGTGTCAGTAGCTACAGTGTCATGAGCTTAAAAAGCTTTAAAAATATAGTTTGTTTAATTCGAGTGAAAACGACTTATATAAACAGTAATTTTACTATATTTACGATGTATAAACATTAGCTTATGTCATATAAAAAAACCCTGACAAACACATCTTAAGAGCTCCTTTGCAAGGAATTTCACAAAAATTAATTTAATTTTAAAGAAAAAAATATAAGAAAAATCCAATGGAGGTCTAAGAATGACGAATGGCTGTGTTCTTGGGTCCTGTTAGACTTCACCACCTCTGCAAAATTTTGACGAAGTAGAGGTCAACGATAATGGCCCCAAACCGTAAGACAACGATAAGTGCTGATGTCTTTGTTAATAATCAGTTAGATACATGTACTGTAGCCCATATTGACTTCTCTGTTGCTCTGACTTTTTTTTTGCAAATAGAAATTGACTACACGGTTCTAGCCAGACAGCTCTAGCGACGGCAAGTTGGAAAAAGATTGGAGTATTGATAAACCAAACCCCTTGACTTTTTTTCTCCTCCACTTGGAAATCAAACCAGTTGACTCGGTGTTTCGCCGCGTAATTTTCGATGCAGTTAGTCACATGGCACAGGCGCTGACCTTGTTTCTGTCAAGGGTTTATCCATATCAACTGGCAACTGTTACCTGAATGTGATAGAGACAAGACGAATACTATGCCGCCAGAAGTTGAAAAACACATCGACCAATTGCAATTATCCCAGCTGGTAGACTGCAAGAGTAACTGATGTTGGCAACTGGATGATATAGGTCAACCCATCCCATGCGTCTTCTTATCATAAGAAAAAGTCAAGACTCAAGACACAAACAACAACATAGTGTACGAGTCTGGCTACAAATTTGCTATACGTATCCCTCTATTTTCAATTCAAGGAATTTGTACGCATGAGCATGCACATAAACAAAATATACATTCAGGTGAGACGCAGTTAGTCGAAAGTGAAGCGAAAGGTGATCGCCTCTGCTCAGCAGAAGATGCAGACAAATGACACCTGATTAGTTTTAGCAGGTGTAGACACAATTCTGCACAAAGCTTGATAAGGCGTTATAATACTCCGACGCGGCGCTCACTAATAGGGGAAACAAACCAGCAGCAAGGTTTGTTTTCGCTTTGCGAACTCGTTGCGGCGCTAATCGTGTACATTGACATGCGTACATATTCACAGCTGAAAATTGGAACCAACTTGCTTCACATTTCTGGTATGAAACAGCTGCACATTTTCTGTTGTCTTTGTTACTACTCCAGCTTCTATCAGTGTCCAAAATAATGCAGTTTTTCTTAATCCTTGCTTCTCCTGTCCCTGATGGCACTAGGAGTAGGCGCATGGCTGAGCCCACATGTTGGAGAAGCACCATCCAGCGAACAAAGAGAAGTTAGCAGTGCTGGGCTGCTGGCGTTCAGAGCAGCAAGAACTTGGAGCGCCACTATTCGCCGACAGTTATTACACTTAAGCTTCAAATGCGGAAAATTTTCAATTTTTTTATGTTTTTTCTGTAAAATTTCTCCTATAAAATTTTTGGATTTCAAAAAGGTCTTAGTTCGGAGAAAATAAGCCATCTCCACTGAAGGACACGACCTATTTTCATGACCGTCAGTGCCACCTGACACTATTTCCAGAAAACAGACGCATGTTAGCACAAACGTCGGTGAGCAAACGTCATCTCTCCCACTGGCAAGGGCGTAGTCGTAACTGTTCGTGTTACGATTCTGTCGCCATGCGATTAACACATGTGTTTGACGCTAATCTCCCTCTTTTAAGCAATTTTTTCTTCGCTTCATGGACACAGGTAATAATCAGGTAGTACTGCATTTTCTTCATCCTCCGCAATCCAAAAGTTTGAAAATAAGAAGGGAAAATGCGTCCATGTCAGGGCCTGTTTGTTTTCAGATTCTCAAAATCAACTTTGGATGATAGATTTTCAGTAGCTATATTGTGAAAAATTGTAAAGACAAAAGCTATTACCTGTTTGTTTGTATGGATTGTAGTAGTGCTATTCCACTATATTTTATATGGTAAAATACTTAAATACCTTTGTTTGTGGAATAATTTTGAAAATTTTAGAAACTTGAGGAAATTTTTTTAAATTCCTAAAATTTACTTGGAGGGCACCTGCACCAAGAAATCGAAAAGATAAAATTAATGAAACAATTTTTAAAAACTTTGAGAACTGAGAGAATTTTTTTAAAATTTTAAAAATTAATTTGGAGAGTACCTACACGAAGAACTCGATGAAACGAAACTAGTGAAATAATTTTAAAAAATTTTAGAAACACGATGGAACTTCATTAATTTTTCAAAGATTAACTGTTCATTAAAAAAGAATTCCAAAACTAAGCCTGGAATATTCTTTTCCCAGGTAATCACGAGAGGGAGACGCGGGCATTATGGTCATCGGGTACACAGAATTGATCACTAGCTGGGTTGCCATCGATTGTGGGATTCTGGGAATCGCTGGCCTAGAATTTGACAATCAATCTTCAAAATCGATTCGTTAGTTACCGCTAGCGATTCTCGAAGCAAAATCTGTCGATGAGAAGTGAAAACAAACACGCCCTCAGTCTACGGCATCCACCGGCAGCCGGCCTCCGGACTCCGTACAGTGCTTTTGACAGAGCTTGCCGCTCTTAATTTTTTAAATTTATTTTTTGATTTTTTAAGTGTTTTTTTAAGTTGAAAGTGATTTTTTTATTATTTAAAATGAATTTTTTAAAATTAAGATAGAGAATCACTTCATAAAATTAAAAACTATTTTTTTCAGCTCTCAGTCTTTTAATTTATTTCAAAGATTCACTTCACAGAATTAAAAAAAATCATTTTTTTTAAAAAAAACATTTAATAAAAATTCTCGTATTCTGACTGAGAATAAATAGTTAAAAAATCTGCCAAAAGACCCATATATAAAGCCGATCTCCAGCTTCGACATATATAAAGCCGAGCTCTAGCTTGGATACGCCCCAGAACCATCAGTTCTCTCGCTTCTCCAGTACGCTCGGTGCGCTAGCTAGCTGGCACATTTGACCATTGCCCATTGCTGCCTCCCTAGTCCCCGCCTCAAGTTTCAAACCGACCCAACTCGCGCGCGCAGAAGTAGTTGACCTTGGAGGGGCGCCTGAGTGCGAGTAGTAGTGCGGCGAAGATGGTGAGCCGGGTCGCCTACGAGAAGCCGCAGCTGTCGAAGAAGGCCGCGCGCAACACCCACGGCCAGGACTCGTCCTACTTCCTGGGGTGGCAGGAGTTTGAGAAAAACCCCTACGACCCCGTCTCCAACCCCTCCGGCATCATTCAGATGGGCCTCGCCGAGAACCAGGTAACCCCGCCGCCGCATCCGCCAACGTCCATGCCCATGGCCATTACCAACTGGCGTGCTTACTTGGCTCTCGCGCTCTCGCCTGCAGCTGTCGTTCGACCTGCTGGAGGCGTGGCTGGAGGCCAACCCGGACGCGCTCGCGCTCCGGCGGGAAGACGGCGGCTCCGTCTTCCGCGAGCTCGCGCTGTTCCAGGACTACCACGGCTTGCCGGCCTTCAAGAATGTGAGTCATCAATTCCACCGTTTTCTAACCCTCCACTTGGTAATTTCCGAGTTGCCGCGCACGCGCACCGACGCGTAAACAAGACCCTGGCTGACCAGCGCATGTGCGCGTGATCTCCGCAGGCATTTGCGAGGTTCATGTCGGAGCAGAGAGGTTACCGCGTGGTGTTCGACCCCAGCAACATCGTGCTCACCGCCGGCGCCACCTCGGCCAACGAGGCGCTCATGTTCTGCCTCGCCGACCACGGAGACGCATTTCTCATCCCCACTCCATACTACCCAGGGTAAAATTAAAATCGCACGCGGCACATCTTCTTTTGTGTTGTTGCGTATGCAACGTGCAAGTGGCGGCGGCTGACTGGCGCAGGCCGCGCGCTGCAAGCTGGAGTACGTTCTTTAACGAGACGCACATGGCTGACATGGCGACGTCGCTGCAGGTTCGACCGCGACCTCAAGTGGCGGACCGGCGCGGAGATCGTCCGGGTGCACTGCACCAGCGCGGACGGTTTCCGCGTGACGCGCGCCGCGCTGGACGACGCGTACCGCCGCGCCCAGAAGCGGCGGCTGCGCGTCAAGGGCGTGCTCATCACAAACCCGTCCAACCCGCTCGGCACCACGTCGACGCGGGCCGACCTCGAGGCCCTCGTCGACTTCGTGGCGGCCAAGGGCATCCACCTCGTGAGCGACGAGATCTACTCCGGCACGGCGTTCGCGGAGCCTTGCTTCGTCAGCGTCCTCGAGGTCGTGGCCGCACGCAGCCGCGGCGCCGACATGTCGGACCGCATTCACGTCGTGTACAGCCTGTCCAAGGACCTGGGCCTCCCGGGCTTCCGCGTCGGCGCCATCTACTCCTCCAACGCCGCCGTCGTCTCCGCCGCGACCAAGATGTCTAGCTTCGGCCTCGTCTCCTCGCAGACGCAGCACCTCCTCGCCGCGCTCCTCGGCGACAAGGACTTCACCCGGCGGTACATCGCCGAGAACAAGCGGCGGATCAAGGAGCGCCGCGACCAGCTCGTGGACGGCCTCCAGGCGATCGGCATTGGGTGCCTGGAGAGCAACGCCGGACTGTTCTGCTGGGTGGACATGAGCCACCTGATGCGGAGCCGGTCGTTCGACGGCGAGATGGCGCTGTGGAAAAAGGTTGTGTTCCAGGTGGGCCTCAACATCTCGCCGGGCTCCTCCTGCCACTGCGCCGAGCCAGGATGGTTCCGCGTCTGCTTCGCCAACATGTCCGCCAAGACGCTCGACGTCGCCTTGCAGCGCCTGCGCGCCTTCGTAAGTGAGGCCGGCGGCGGCAACCTGGGCGTGCGTCGCGCCACCGTTCCCACCCGGAGCATGAGCTGCCACCTACTGATACGCCGCCTAGGAATATACGGTTCCTTTCCTTGGCCTAGGAGCTATGGCCTGACCCCAGTTACAGTTGGAGTTGACCCAATCTTTTGCGTAGGATCTTGCGTGCGGGAGAGAAATAGCAGTTTAAAAAGAAAGCGCTCTTGAGTGGTGTAGTCTCAATCGAAAGATGCTTCTGCGTCTCCTTTCGCTCCTGCTTTCGTCCTTGAATGGTATGGAGTATAGCTCCGGCTGGCCCCTGCCTCCGCCGACCGGAAGGAGCGGTGGCCGGCGGGACAATGCCCAGCTCAGCTCGGCAAACACTGTTCATAAACTCACGGCCGTCACGTCCATTACTTGGTCGCCGTAGTAGTTACCACGCCGCCATTAGTAGCAGTTAGTAGGTGATTAGTTTTTGTTATTCAGTTGTCGTCGTATATACGCTGTGCTGCCATTTTTCCTCGGAGCACCGATGCCCGAGGGCCGCTGTTGTATTGGTAGAAGCAGGCAGCGATCGATCCATGCGTCGTCCCCGTCTGGCATCGCATCGTGTACTGTATTTTTCACCAGGAATCCTTATGGGATTTCCGGTTGTTTGTTGTACTCTACGCAGTCACTGTACCATTTTCTACGATGATGATTATTGGTTATGGGTCAATAAAGAAATTACGCATATACCCTCGTTTACTTGTTGGATTCGTCGGCACTTCTTGCAACGTCGCTGTCACGTAAAGTCAAACGGAAACCACTTGGACAACATCATTTTCCAAGCTCTTTACTGCTGATACGATCTAGGCTTGCTACAGTCAAAATCACGGATTGACTTGTAGCGATGTTGTTGGGATGCGAATGTTAAATGTTAATCGCGAGACCGCGCCGTGCCCACCGCATTGCGAATCAGGATCCTCTAACGTCGTGGCAGGCTGACTAACATGTAAGTTTTCCGTGTCAGTTGGTCCAAATATCAACCAACGTGACTTCAATACTAACTTCGTGGCACGAGGACTAACATGTCAGCTACTTGTGTTAGCTGGTCCACATGCCAACCAGCGTGACTTCAATACTCATTTGCATTGCTACGATACATCTTGTGACAGTGATTTGAAGTAAGTTGGTTTTCTCACTCAAAAATAAATTATAAATCAGTGATTGGTTTTCTCTTCACCATCTCTGAATTCTATGACAATATCCAGGACGCTGTAGCAACAAAGCGGATATGTGACAAGTAGTGTCGAAGCCATAAGAGATTACCATGTTGGCTCCCCTTTACACATTCAATATTTTTCAACTAAAAGTGTGCTATTAACAAGAGAAAATGGTTTAGGACCCTGGTGCATGGCATTGCCCGCGGATGCCGAGACTCGAAACGAAAACTGGTTGTCCACTACCACAGATTGACACGAAGAAGACACTATCATTAGTGATGGCTTATAAAAAGCCGTCGCTAATAATGAGATCTAAGAGCTCTATGCCCATGGTATGTACGCTTTTATTGTGAATATTGAAGTGTTTTTCAGACACGAACACTCGCGGCGTTGAATGCAACAGTGAAATGCATTGAGGTATATATGTACTCCTCTTGTAATTCATTTCTTGTTTGGAGTTGCAGTTGAAATGCCAACTTGTGCTTGCTTACTGCGTGCCTTAGCTACTAGTTTGTTCAACTTGTTTATGAATATATTCCTTTTGTATTTTACAAATTGAAAGAACAACAAAATCAGAAATTTTGGTGTTCATGTTTACTTCAGACAACGGTTCATAAAATACTTATAAACTGTTCTACACTTATCACAAGTAAGTAAAATTTGTTGTTAAAAAAAGAGTAAGCAAAATTTTGAACTTAATATTCCCTCACTAAAATCATGTTCACATGTAACATGATTTTTTCAAGCATATTGTCCTTGTTGTTCAGCTAAATCATCTTATTTTATATTTTTGTTAGAACTTTGGAAGTGACTCTAATGTAACGAGAAAACCAAAGGGTGAAGGAAGGAGATCTCACCACTCCAAAACATACAACCTCACAAAGAAGGTAGCGCTATTATGAAACTTCTTGGATTTATATATAGTGTTTTATGCTAGTGTAGTTTATATTTATCTGATCCTCCACCGCCTATGTGAGGCCAAGATATCTTAGTGGATCTATTTTTGTGTCACTTATTTCAAAAAAATTGCAAAGCTTGACTTGTGACATGTTGCTTGTTTTGTAACTACAGATGTTAAATCGCGATTGGATGTATCTTGAGAACCATACTTGTGATGATTACCTTAAAGTGTCGTAGGTTTCATCGCTATCGCGGAGAAGAACATGAAGCAGAAGAAGAAGATTGTTTTGTTCTGTCCATGCTTTGACTGTCACAACGACAAGAAGTTCCCACATTCCATACACCTTTATTCTCATTTAATCATGCGTGGATTAAAAAAAACTATACAGTTTGGAATAAACATGGCGAAAAGGGATTTAATCTTGATGAGATGGATCAAAGAATCATAGATGATAGCATGGATCACGGGCCCTCTTGTTGCAATGTTGAAAATATGCATCTCAAAGATGATGACATCTTATCTATCAGTGATCACTATACTGATGTTGTTGATGATATTGATCAGATGGTGCTTGATGCAGAAGGGGATGACGGGTATAATTGTGAAGAGTTTGCAAAGTTTCAAAAGCTAGTGCAAGACTCTAAGAAACCTTTGTATTCTGGATGTGATAAGAAATTCACAAGATTGTATTCAGTCCTCAAACTTTTGCAATTGAAGGCAAAGCATGGTTGGTCCGATAGAAGTTTTATTGAGTTATTGCATCTGCTAGGGGTTATGCTACCAGAAGAAAGTGAGTTGCCTACAAACACCTATGACGCTAAGAAGATAATATGTCCTTTGAGATTGAAAGTGCAAAAGATACACGCATGCAAGAAAGATTGTATGATATGTCAAGGTGACCATACAGAGTTGACACATTGTCCTTTTTGTGGAACCTCGTGATACAAGCCTAGAAGAGATGAGAGTGATGATGAGGTAGTTGGTAAAAGTAAAGGACATCCAAGAAAAGGTGTGTGGTATTTTTCTATCATCCCTTGTCTCAAGCATTTGTTTGCAAACATGAAAGAGGCTCAACTTCTCCGTTGGCACAAAGAAAGTCGTAAGAATGATGGAAATCTTCGACATCCTGCAGACTCAGCTCAGTGGCACCGCCTCAACCTTCGTCTTATCTTCTAGATCGAACTCGGTATGTGTCGTTTGAAGCGTGGTGCACGGGTGCACCAATTATGCATGCCACTGGACTAGATCTACGCCGGTTTACACGAGCTGTCGTCTTCATCAGGCTTCGGTTCGGGCTTTGCCGTTTTCTGAGCACTGAGGTTCCGGCTGCACACGGTCGCTCCTAATAACACGTTCCATACTTGTAGTGGAAAAAATCATGGTTGAGCGAGCGGACAGAGTTCCCTGTAGAGTGAGTATGACTTTCGGCCTTTCGGGTAAGAGCAACAGACGTTTGGTCGTCTGGATAAGCCGATAAGGTGATGGTGGAGGAACGTAGAACTGTCTCCGAGACTTGTGTAGTGGAATGCAGGGAGGAGCTACAGTTTGTCCAATGCTCCTCCTATTTGTAGCACAGGCACCGAGAAAGATCTGACTGGTTTCAGTGTAACCCAGTTGGCACGGCGCCGGCGCACGTTTGTGGTCGCAAAAGATCTCTGGCCTGTCCAAACTGCAAACCACTTGTTCATCTTCGAATGGCATGGTTATCATTGCTGCACCGGCCATTTGGGTTATGGGGCCGCGTGCAAGCCACAGGAGCATAGTACCATTGAACATTCTGGCGGGTCCAAGCCTCCAAGGGCATGAGCTTCCACTTCATCGCCACGACACCACAAGAACCAAGCAGAAGGATATGATATTCTCCGAGGAGAAAACAGAAACGTGATTAGTTAATTCATCAATGTGCGAGGCCGAGGCATGGCTAAGGCTAACGAACTTTCCGGTGTCGGCGATGACCCACGCCGGCAACCGGTCTCTGCTTCCGGCACCATTTCGTGCCTTGTTTTCTCAGCCAACTTTCCTCTTTCCGGTACTAACCACGCTCGGTACGGGTGCCCGGCTCACGTTTCCTTTGTCGAGCCACATCTCACGTCTCTGAAGCTTCCTCAGATCATGAATATTTAGTTGCAAAGTAATCATACATGCAGCTGACCTGATTTAGTAATACAATGTACCTGATTGATCTCCATCTCTGTTTCCTTTTCTTGGAAAAATGTTACGCTAGGTTCCATCAGTTGATAGTTTCCATTACTAATAGTAGCGGATATTTAGTTTTTTCTGGACCTTGAAGGATTATATTTTCTTCGTAACCTAATCCGGTGCTCGCTGACATATGCACTGTCACTGTGGATAGATGCCCTGCGCTAGCTCCTGGGAGGAACCGCCAGCACCTGACGTCTGACGGTGTGGTCCGCACGTAAGGTCCGACAGCAGTCGCGGCCCGCGGTATCGTGTGGTCGGGTGGAACTGTGGGTGAAGCGGCACACCGAAATGTTGGATGGGCCGGGTGGCGCCCATAAAGATTTTTTCGGAATGGAAGCATGTTAGGTGGAAGAATCCACCTTTGGAGCTTGCATCGGGATTCGGATGGAGGTAGCGCAGATGTTCTATGGTCGGGCAAAATTTTTGTGCTATAGAACAGGTCCGGGTTCCTGTGTTGAATGGAATGCCAGTGAAACAAAAGAACAAAAAAAGAAACCCATGTGCACCACGGAGGGAATATTTTCAAAATCAAACCCAGCTCCAGGGGCCAGATAAACCCTCGCCCCGATATCTTTTCCTATGCACCTCTCGCAGTCACTGTTTGCCCATCCCAAATCTCCGGTCACCGCTCCCTCGCCGGCGAAATGGCACACCGCGGCATGAGCAGCAGCGCACCCGCCGTATGTGGCAGATATCCCTGGCTCCCCGAGGTCTATGCGCCCCCTTCCCGAGGATGCACGTCGCCGGCTCCTTGGCATGTCGAATCTGCAATTTCGATCTCATCGTCCAACTCCAGTGGTGGGCATAGCAGGTACGGATGTGTTCCTTGCTTCAGGGACAAGCCCCGCGCGAGCTCCTTATGTGGCCGTCGTTGACGTTGCTCGATGTTTATGTATCCAAGTCAGGCGCCGCGCGTCAGCGTGAGGGGATCGCCGGTTCGATGCCAGGCAAAGCTGAATCAAATGTTCGGATGGTTCGTCTCTCCTCCAATCCGTTGATGGGCGGAGACCACAGGTTAGCTGGCTGTGACTCTCCCCACCCCCCCCCCCAAGCTGTCCATGGATGTGGGTTTGTGTGTTGTCGAGTATTTGTAGATTCTTGTATTCATAGTTACTGTTTGGACCTGATACGGAGATATCCAGCCTAATTGCCGTTTTTATTTTCCATCCCTTTGTGCTGAAAAATATTTGTGCTATTGAACTTTTTGTTACCTGCTCTAGGGAGACCAAAAAACGAGTTGATGTCTCAATTATGAACCTATATCAGTGACAGTCACGCTTCGCCGTGTCATGCGCCTAGGGTTGAAGCCACTGTTGCGGTTGATGCAGGAGTCCGCAACCATGGTGACTGTGAAATTACTGAGGCCCGCATGGATGATAACACCGGCGAGGAGATGGACACCGCCGTTGGTACCTGTGTGGCACCCAGTACTACCTGGGCCATTGGACGACATAGGTATGTCACAGCACCGAGCACACACCATATGCGCAAAATAGCAACTAAGATGCATTAGGTTGTATTTTATAGAGCCGTGCCCCTGTATCATATTGTCTCCGTAATGCAGGGAAGTGAAACTACAAATCTTTTTTGTGTGTATGTTTAGCTGCAGTTTGTTTACTTTCTCGTGCTGCCACTCAGTCATGTGCCACTCATTAATGTCCCCACTGACTTATTTTGGTTGCTGTATGTGTAGGAAGCTAGGAGTAAATGGTCCATCTTCCAGGGCACATGTTGCTGGGCGAAGGTCGGCAATCGAAGAAGCTTTGCTAAGTTTCAAGGACAGGGTGACAGATGTGTCATCGTCCCCGCAGTAGGAATCACATTTGATTCATATGAGGAGGGATTCCACTACTACAACTTGCATTTCTGGGAGAAAGGCTTCGGCATTCGGTGCAACAGCAATGAGACGAACAGGAATAACTACGTTATGAAGAAAGAGCTTGTCTGCATGTATTAGGTATGTGCACCCCTCACCCCCCTTGCATAAAAGGTGAAAGTAGTATTAATTCCCCGAGAGGATGTGAGTAAGTTTGTACAATAAAAAATGCAGAAACATCAGAATAATGCATGTTTTTTTTGTCTTCTGTAATTTTCAGAGGCAGCCTGGCGCAGGAATAAAAACTTCAATACGGTGTGGCTGCAAAGCAAGAATGGTGCTCCGCCAAACAGATGATCATGGGTGGTACATTCGGGTCTTTGTTGACGATCACAACCACCTATTATCTGATCCACTTGGAGAGAAGAGACACTAGGCTTCACATAAGCACTTGGATGTCTACAGCACCAGTACAATCAAGCACCTCCGTAGTAACAATGTGAACTTGACAAAGGTATATGAGGTGTTGATAAGTATCTTTGAGTCAGATACAAACGCGCCATTCACGAAGAGGAAGCTCAAAACTCTGTGTGGGGCAATTGCAAGGCAGAACGCGGTAGATGATGTTAAGAAAACAGTAGAGCTATTTATGCAATTGCGTGATGCGGATCCAAAATTCACGTACAAGGTTGATTTCGACGATGACTGTACAATCTGAACACTAATGTGGACAAATGGTTATGGGAAGATGCAGTACGCACATTTCGGGGATGTTGTTAGTTTTGATACAACATACAAGACAAACCTATATGGCATGCCATTTGGTATGTTCGTCGGTGTAAACAACCACTTCCAGTCGATAATTTTTCGTGAATTCACCAGCATGATGGGTGGTGGTCGGCCGCAAACAGTTCTAACAGGTATGCCATACTACACAATTTTATAGAAATTCCTTCGCATCACTTGCATATTGTCGCCTAAACCAAGATTATTTTTTGTGTGTGATCAGACCAGGCACAAGCTATGCAGGTGGCAATAGAGTTGGAGTGGACTGGAACAAGGCATCGCTGGTGCAAGTGGCACGTTCTGTGGCTATCTAAAGAGCACATTGGATACTACTACAACAATATGCGTGGATTCAAAGAGAAATTCCACTATCTGGTGAACACAATGATGACGCCTGATGAGTTTGAGAGGGGTTGGGAAGCAGTGCTTGGGTAATATGGTCTTCTGGAGAATAGTTTTGTATCCAGGATTTATGCTGAGAGATCTATGTGGGCGAAGCCATACTTTGTTGAAGTGTTCTGTGCAAGGCAGACAAGCACACAGAGAAGTGAGAGTGCGAACCACATGTTAAAGAACGAAGTACCTCCTAGCGCACCAATGCATGTTTTTGTGCGACAGTACATGAAGCTCCTGTCACAATGGATTGAGGAAGAAGATTTTGAGGAACGGAGGTCTAAGCTGGTAAGTTTATAATGTTAACTCTACACATTATTGCAGCAGAAACAACAATGTTTTTTTCCATTTGTGTTCTTTTCCTTGTTGATAGGGTCACTAATTTCTTGTTTGCATGGGATGGAAGGAGAAACAGACTCCCAAATCAAACACTGCAATCGAACGGCATGCAATGCAGATATACAGTCCAAGGATGATGATCATTGTGCAGCAGCAAATTTTTGACGCAGGGTACTATCGGGTGGAATTCTTGGAGGCAGGGCGCTGTTATGTGGTTGTCCACATGCATAGTGAACATCGCCCTGCGTGGGCACGGGCAAAATTCAACATCAGCATTTCGAGCAACAGCACTGTTTATAAGTGTGAATGCGGTATGACAGAGCACATGGGATTGCTATGCTGCTACATTCTAAACGTTCAAAAAAAATGTTTAACCCTGTATATATCAAATTAGATTGCGTTGCTGGTGACAACACAGCAAACCCAGAAAAAATGTCAACGTGTTTTTGTTTGATGCCTTTTTTTCTTCCTTTGAGTGTATGTTTTCTTCCACACCATGCAGGTAATGATGCACCTAGACATTGCGGAGATACCAGCTGCGCACATTGTGAAGCGTTGGACAAAACATGCAAGAGATGTGCTACCAGCCCATCTCACATACCTGCAGAAAAATAATCCTTCCCTGAAGTCACAGACTTTCTGCCATTGCTCAGCCCTGATCAGTGCACTTGAACTCATGCAAATGGCAGACTGCAACACAAATCGTTATAAGGAATTTCTAAGGCTTGTAGCGGTGGCAAAAATTAAGTTGTCTGCAATAGAAGGGATAGTAGACGGTATGTCACTACAGGAGATGGCTGCTCATGGTGCTACCAGCAATGGCAACTCATCTTCCAGTGCACCTGATATAATACCCCCAAAAGCAGTGAACATGGAGGAGAGCAATGGATATATGAGTGAGGATGTTGCCAGCTCATCAAGCAACTTCGATGTACTCCGTGGGCTGAAACCACCTCCAGCCCAGAGAAAATGAGGGTGCCCATCATCCAAGAGGGACAAGCCTGGATATGAGCTGGTTAAGAGACGCCGACCAAATAACAACAAGTTGTCTACAGAGGCTAGGCAGGCAACGGGGCAAAACGCACCACCAGGCTTGAAGCGTAGAAGATCACCGAAGTGTGGCAGGTGTAATCTGGTTGGACACTCCACTGTCAAAAGAAGCACTGGGAAAGCATTGCTGCAAGGCTGCGGGATGCGATGTAATGACTGCTCGGATGAGGATGCTGCTTAGGGCTGCATGCATGGTTTTTAATTCTGTGATGACTATTTAATTTCGTAACCACCCTCTGTGTGGGTGTGTGGTGTGTCTAATACATAGCTATTTTGTAGGAAAAACTTTAGAACCCATGAAATGTGTCTCAATATGCCTATGATAAAATGCACTGTGTGTACGCAATTATGTTTTTGGTGTGTGTTGTGTATTCTGTGTTGTCTACTACATTTGTGTGATCTATCTATGTGGCATCGTTTTTACCTTGCGCGATGAGGTTAGTAACAACTTACTCCCTTCTAAGATCTATTTTGACTATTTATTTTATTAAAAAAATATTTTAATGATAAAATTATTAGTCACTATTTAAATATTATTAATGATAAAGTAAATAATAACAAATGTGATATATTTGAACGAAATGTTTTAATAAAACGAATGATCGAAGTTGATGAAAAGAGTTAATAATATTAATATTTTAAAACTGGAGATAATATCTTTTATTTTATTTCCCCCTCTTTTATTGATAGTGCGTTGTGACAGGAAAAAAAATATAGAAACAATTCCCCCCTCGAGGTTAGAATCACGTCCGTGCGTTTTGCATTACGATGATGTTTTCGAGTGCGTAAGACAATTAGCGGAAAATGATTTTAAAAACTCGCGAACTGCACATGAAAGTAATCCCACCGGAGATGGATTGGAATTGATTATGGTTAGATAATGGGCCGGAAAAAAAAAAGGAACCAGATGTTTTATCCACCCGCGCGGGCCAGGTTTGGAACATTGCCGCCAAGAATATATGTTCCATCGTACGTGACCGCAAAAAATATGTGTTCTATCGTACGTGACCGCCAAAACCTTTCAACAAGACGGCTCCCGCATCTTGGGTGGCGGGTAAAAAGAAAAACACTGCATACCGCCACCTCAGGTCAGTTGGGACTGAAAAAATAATTTTCGGGGTGGCGCCGCCGCGGCAGTCGCGGTCGTTGCCTTCCGTGAGACGCGACTTCGTTTTGTGAGCCGGTTGCCAAGCGCGGCTGACGTGACCCGTGAACCCCTGCCCCCGGGGCACGGCCGCCGCCTGACGTGCGATGCTCCCCGAGTCCGGCGTCCGGCACCGCTGCCTGCGCGCGGCCGTTTTCACGCGCGGTCACATGTGTAAACGCGTTCTTTTGCCGGGGGCGTGGCCGCGGCCCGGGGCATGGGCGGAAAAGCCAGGAGCCGAAGCTTGCGGCGGCTTGCTGCCGACGTGATGAAACGGACGTGTAATAGTAACCCGATTCGCTTACACCGCGTGAGAAAGTGAAGTTACGACGAGCACGTTTGTCAGGCACCCGACAAAGGAACATGTGGGGTCGTGCTAAACCGTCGGCAGGCATAGAGGGGTCGTGCTAAACCATTTGTGTTGGAGCACTTCTAATTTGACGGAAAGTGCTTTATGTGTGAGTGTAAAACTGTCACACCGATGTGTAATTAACAATAAAATATGTTGGGCACAATAAAACAGAGCGTGGTGATTTATTGAGCTATTTACACTAATTAGTTGTATTGAAAATATTAAACTGATAAAAAAATATCGACAATTCAATACTCCATTTCATGTACAAATTACCAAGATCTAACTCAAGACCTCTGACTGTTTTACAATGCATCAACTAATTGCATCAAAAAACTAATCTAACAGAAAAAGGTACTCCTAAATGAAACTTGTACTTCAACACGATTTACGCACAATCCTCGTGCGCTAGGCACTTTCGGCTCCCATGTCTCGTTTCCTGGTCTGAACGTGAAACCACATTCGAATGTAATCCTTGTTGTAATGGAAAGTGAAGAATCATTCTCCACGGATCTTGTCTTTAAACATCGTTAGTATCACGCACGCATGCTCTACGACTCAGATTTTGTTTTCAAACAAAACGAAACGCTTTTTGCACGCAGCAGGTGGCTGGACAAGATTGCGGGACTACAGCAAACCAGCAAGCCGCTCTGCGCACAGTTTTTTTTGCTCCACTTTGTTAGAACAACGTTCGAACATGTCGAAACAAATAATCTTCTGAGAACAACCCAAAGACCACGATGTTTGGTACGTCACCGTCCCGAGAACACACTGATCCGGTGGGTGTCCGTCTCATCGTCAGTGCGTCATCGTCTACCTTCCAAAACGGACACACGAGTTCGCCGTGTCCAACGCGTGCCATCCCTTAGGCAGGCAGCCGCGCAACCGCTGCCTGGGGCTTTCTCCGGTTCGCGCGGCACGGCCCGGCCCCCTGCTCCCACTTTGCTCGCGAAACGCCGCCACCTCGATCCTGACAGCGTTGAAACGGGTTCCCCCCGTCGCCGCTATCCTGCGTGCCGTGCATAGCGGTTAACTTGAGTTTCAGATGGCCACAGTGAAGAGACGGACGCGGTAGCGCCCGCGCCGACAGTTTCCCTCCGGAAATTTGGGCTTCTTATCCACGGTTCCACATGGAGGTGGGCCACTCGGCGGCGACAGCGCGCCCGCCACGGCCCCGCCCTGCCGGCGCCGCGTCGACACCAGAGTGTGCGCGGCCACGGACCGGCAGATGCCGCAGATCGACCGCGGTCGGGAGCAGAGGTACTGCTCCAGAGGATCGCCGTCTCTCGCCCCCGACGGTCCCAGCGCACCGGCTCTTTGCCGGGCGGCAGATGGTCCCAAGTGCCCGCGGCCGCCGTACTCAAAATCAACGGCGAATGGAGGTGCATGGCCAACCATGCAGCCCATGCATGCTTGCATGGAACTGGAACGAACGTGTTCCGCATTGGGCACAACACGCCACCGCCCGTCTGCGTGCTGTCTACATGCACGCCGGCGGCGGCCGGCCTATGTACTCATCGATCCGTAAGGATTGGGTGGCCTGACGGGGAGTAAGTGCGAGAGCTACGTGGTCGTGGCGTATGGGCTGCATGGGTTTAGCATGGGTACGCTGATTTGGCAGTGGTCATGCGGGTATCGATAGGTCGGTCGGACGCCCTAGCCGTGCAGCTTGCGTGGCCGTGTTTCCGTTCTGAGCCCGGAGCGTGCTGGCGCCGTAGGGAGGGCTGGACCAGATTGAACGGGCCGTGAAGAATGACGGCATCCACGGGTGATTGAGGGATTTGGACCATATGACCCACTTAGTAAGCGGGCCGTAATTCGGGGCCACTCGGCTTTTATTAACGCGCGTTTGGGGGTGAGCCCAGGAGGGGGGATGCCGGACCCGGGGAGCATGGTTGCCACCAGCCCAGGAAGTGCAGTCTCGACTCTCGAGTTGAAGCCTCACAAACATCCCAGAATTTGACAATCAGAACAAGCATAGGCTGTGAGTCTGTGACTGCAACTGCAAGCTGTTTTTTATTCACCCATTGCTCTTTGAGATCACAAATGAAGCTCATTAACATATTGGTTAGCGCAGCGGTGGAAGAGCTCAAACCATACATGATTTTCTGATTTACATGTCAACTCGAGAGCAAAAGGAAATAAAGTTCACGTGCAGATATGGTTAGAACTTTCGGCACTACAACAAGAGAGACTGGATTTCAAATATCTAAAACAGGTACCAAAGTACGTATAAAGGCTTTCTCCAATGTACTCCTATTTCTCTAGGACCTATTAAGCATCTTACTAAACTCTATTCCCCCATCTTGGACGCCGGTGTCAGCAGATATGGCATATCGGATTGTACAATTCAGGGCTCTTGTTTCAGCTCAAATGAACCGCTACCTTCTGGCTCCACTCTACCAGTCGTGAAAGGCTGAACAGATGATCGGAGACTTTCTGGTCCTTCTGCAACGATTCTCTTGCAGAGTGCATCACAGTTACATATAACTTCAGTTAACCTGCCCTTCAACTCACCAACTTCAATTTGCAGTGGATGAACTGTCATAAAGAGTATAACAATGTCAGCGAGTTAATTTCAAAGCTTCCTGACACTGCTAACTTTTCAGAAGAAGTAGCAACAGCAGAACAAGAATGACCTTGCTGATTGTGCTTCCCCTCAATAAAGCAATAATTAAAATTGTGCAACAATGTGATGGATGACAAACTATTATATTTTTATGAATCAATTTAAGAAATCATTGTAATTCATTCTCCGCCCCCGCGTCACTCGGTCGCGGGCGACTCGGGAGGCGACCCAACAAACCCTAGCCACCGCTACCCCTCTTCCCTCCCTTCCACCTCGCCGCCAGAGTAAGACTGCCGGAACGCCGTGCAGGCGGCGGGGCCTCTTCCAGATCGGAGGTGCTCCATTCAAATCTCGTCATAGGGCGAGCTATGCAAGGGCGGGCGACGGGGCGTGGTTGCTC